>WOGN01002918.1:0-13294 GCA_015342105.1 Leptinotarsa texana
CTGATTTAACCTAAGCTGTATCTCCAACAGGTACTGAGATTCCCATGCTTAGGATCCTTATCTTGGACACACTGTATACGAGTATGAAGAAATTATTTGCCTATCATAGTGGTTATATTTTGTCTGAAACACGAATCATAGGTACCAAACTAGACAAGAAAATTTTCAAGAAAAAATCACTTTCACATTCGATAATGAACTGAAGAGCAGTACTGTAGAAACCGTCAAATTTTTAGATGTAGTTGATAAATGTCTTGGCTGGAAATTTCATGGTGAACAGTTAGTATCAAAGTTAGTTAGAATTATATTTACCATGGGTTGTGTGGAATTGTCTAACCTCACTTTATTATATCTGGTTCGGGGAGATTTATCTTCTTGAAGGAAACCGATGCCAGAGTTTTTGTGGTATTGAATGGAACCTGATTACTTCCAACACGAAATTACTCTTAGGTATTCCTGCTGCCGGTGAAGATGTGCATCCACAGCCGATGTCCTGGAATCCAAATGAAATGACGAAATAAGTGTGCTGTAGTCAGCAAAGCAATGTATTGCATTCCTGTTTCTTCAATAAGTCTTTGATAAACAATCAAAAGAAGGTTAGAGACAAACTGGATCACTGGGAAATACCAGCGATGATGCTGAAAGTATTCGAGAGATATCCATCAACGGCCACTTGCAGGAAACGTTTTTCCAGGTAGTTGGAGTGTCATACACAAAAATGATCCGACAAGCTATAGCATCAAAGTTTAGAAAGCAAACTCGCATGCCATACACAGTCTAGGTCCTTAGAAGTATCTAGCGCAACAGCTATCGACTATCCATGTTTCTCGACTGCGTTATTCCTAATATTGGTGACATACGAAAGCCATATTGATGATCGCTCAAGATGTTGAAGCCTTCCAAATATTTGAAGATATGGTGGTTTGTGGATTTTTGATATCACTAATATCAAAGCGTCTGGTCTATAGTGATTTGGAAGATTTTTTGCCCTATTTGAGAGTAGGTTCGACTCGAGCAATCTTCCAACAAACAGTAAACACCCCTTGTTTGTAAAGTAGGTTGGAAAGTCTGCAATTTACTAGTGCGAGTTCTTTTGCGTACTTTTTAGGTACTTTAACGGGCACTTCATCAGAACAAGACGCCTTGTTTCAAAATTTTCCTAATTAGACGTTGTCGAAAAGTAATTTCCGGCATTGTGGATCCATTGTGTGGGAATAGAGAGTAGTACCTTTTTCAGAAAATCGACTGTGGAGTGGGATGCAAATTGCGCAGCTGGTAGATTTGGTTTTTCTATGGCTGTCGTTGCAACTGAACCATGTGCTTGTGATAGTGGTGGAATTGTGGATTTTGTGAAATTTTGATTGAAAACGTCAGCTACCGACCAGAAGGATCTAAACCCGTTGGTCTGGAACAATTAATTAACAGAACAATTAAACAAAATATAAAAAATTGAGAGACTCCAAGCCAAGATACTTCATGGCTATGACTGGAATAAATTCTCCGAGAGGTGACTATTTATGGGTCATTCGAGTAATTCTTTACTGGTTTAGCGAGGGAGACCGTTTGGCGAGAGTTGGCTATTTTTCGCTTGATTATGGGTTTCCATATGTTGCGTATCTCTACGCTTGCTTGGCTGAATACATTGTTAGACAACATGTATGCGTCCTCTTTGAATTCCTTTCTAAATCAGTGTTTCTCCCAGTGTATGATCTCAGCTTGGGACCACTCGATGTTATGTTGATGTGTCCAAACACGCTCTGCTATTCCTGGTATTGCTGGTTTCTCCTCGCTATGTGTGTTTTTCGTACTCGGCATTGCGAAAAATGGTCAACTCCCGCCAAACGGTCTTCTCCTTCTGAACCGGTGAAGCGGAAAGAGGAAGCCGGAGATAAATAAAAGTACTCGAATGACCCATACATAGTCATCGCTGGAAGGAATTAGTCCAGTCATCACCCGAATACGATTGTGAATACTAACAATCGAAACTTCGCTTGGCTTGGAATCTTGTAATTTTGCATTTTTTGTTCAATTGTTCAGTTTTTACTTGTATTTTATATAATATTAGACAATGCAAGTCGGATCTGATGAAATTCAATGTTACTGGAGTTTTAATCCAACACCAATCCACGTGTTTCGGCACGTGTTTCGATAACCAAGTGATCATCTTCAGTTTAATCTCCTTCTTGAAGATGAAGGTGATCGAAACACGTGTCGAGATGTTAAAATAACGGTTTCGTATTGGGATTAAACTCCAGTATCAATCAGAAATTTGGTTATATGAAAGAAATTGCGAACTAGATTGTTGAATCACTCCAATTGAAGCGCCTTCAATAAAATTCATAGCGTGAACATTATCTAATAATTATCATGGATAATGCCATTAATTTTAATCAAGTAACGGACAGTGTTTTCCTAATTTGAAAAGATGAAAGTACAAATATTTTTAATACTCAAATTCGTCAACTAACAACGTTCTGAACATGATTTTATATAGTCGAAACGAGTTAGGGTCAACATCTGAAATATGTAGGAGATATGGATCATTATAGAAACATGATTCAAGGAGGGGCGGAATTTCAATAAATATCAATTTTCATAACACATTATCATATATATCCGTGAATTCTGCGATTCATAATGTAAATGAAGTTGGGAAATGGAATCCTACGGCTTGCCTGAATCGGGGAGTAAACATATCACTCTCCTGCTGTGTGACCTTTTTACAAGGCTTCCCGTGTATACTTAAGCGAGTTATTGGGATTCAATGAATGGGAGAGCTTTTTTCTATTATAGGAAGAGAAGAATCGGCCATGAAGGAAAATATTTGGTGAGAATATTGAAGGAAATTGGCATTGTTCGAAGACAAATGGGCAGGAAGCTGCTATTGACTTTAATAGAAGTGCGTTTCGGTAAATATTCCCTCTTTCACTGAATTATGGCGATTCGTAAGGTCACATGAGAATACCGGATGTCAATTTGGAAACATATTCCCCCCTAAAACGTTCCGTCCAGGAAATGTATAATAAATCGAAAAGTTTCGTCAATTTCAAGGAATTTTCAAATAACTTTGGATGGTAAATATAATCCTCAGAAACCTAGATGAGAAGATGTTACACCTTTCCGAAGGAATTGAGTTGTGATATAGATTATAGAAAAGCAGTGAAAGTAATGGAAAAAAATATAAAAAAAGTTGGATATCATCATGAAAATTGCCATTTATGGAAACTGATGAGTTATTTAGATGAAAATTATTGAAGCGGGTCTCTTTCCAGTAGAAAGTATCTACAGGAAATTCAACTGAAAAAAATTAAGGTATGGTGAAATTTGATGGTAGCTTATTTACTTTCAACTTTGACGCAAAATTGAACAGATAGTTTTCAGTTTTACAATATTTCAAAAGTAAAGGTTTTCAGAAGCAACACATTTTTCACCAAATTTAAATGATTTGTTCTTGGTAAGACTGATTTGATTCTCTTCAAAACTGCAAATAGTAATTTGAGTCTTATGCATGTTTTCAATTTGCAGAAACGAAGAAAATATTTATCACGACAAGCAAAAGCTGAAATTGAGATTTTGGAAACATTCGTTTCGAAATAAATCAGCTTCACGAAAAGTAGATAAATAGATACACAGACATTTATTGATCATACGCTAATTTACATTGGATTGATAAGTTGACACGGAACAATTTTAAAATTATAAAACACTTTAAAAAACATTTTCAAACCAAACAATACTAAAAGTAGGTACCTAGTACACAGTACACTGTTTATTGACAGACCGAGATGAATTCTGAAATACACTGGAATACCCTACAACAGGGGTTTCCAACATTTTTGCACCTGCGTACCACTTGACTTTTTGAGAAACAGTGGCGTACCACCAGACCTAAATATTTTAATAAACGTATAATATTTACTCTTCTGAAAGTGTTCAAAGGCTTCATTAATTAAACTCCTGAGAATAATATTCAGTGGTTAGATATTTGATTATTTTTAGCATGCCTATAATAAAGGAGGAATTAAAAGAAAAAAATGATAATAATTTACAGTTTTATTTATTACTCATAGGTCTAAAAAAATAGAAATAAATTTTTTTTGAAAAGTCAACAAAAAATAAAACATCATACAAAATATACTTTTATAGTCTTTAGTGCGAAACTTGTTGTTGTTTGCCTGTGATTGAAATATCCACATTAGGAGTAATGGAACGTATCTTCACTCTTAAGTTCTATTCAACACTTATTCTGCTTCTATATTTATTTTTCATGTATAAGAGTTCAGAAAATCCACTCTCACAGAAGTAACTCGTAACAAATGGCAAAGTGTGGGTACTCGGTTCAACATCCGATCCAGAAATTAGTTGAAGATTTCTCTTTGAAATAATCTTTCATGGAACTATCTTCTGTGGGATCGATAAAACTTTCTTTTACTTCCAATTCATTTGATGAGGATCCCAAAAAAGGATTTCTGATCCAGTCCACTTTTGAATAATCTTTGAAATACTTCTTTGAGCTGTTTTGAAGATCTTCCAAGTGAACAATGATATCTGCAACCACATCTAGCATTGGAGATATATCATTTTCTTCAAAAAATGATGATAGGGTGGGGATTGCAGATAAATTCTCTTCCTATATTTGTAAAAAAACAGGACCAACTTTCTCTTGGAAGAGTTCATTTTGTCACTGGCTTGAAGGCTGTTGTGTTTGGTCCCTGAACTCCCAACTTCAGTGTGTTGAGTTTGTCAAAAATGTCGTCAATCTTAACAACCATTCATGAGCAAACAATTTACTCATGTCATGATTTTTTTTTCACTTAAAAACATGAAAATTTCTGATCTTGGTTCAAAGAGACTGTTAAAAATTTTCCCGTGACTTAACCAACTCACTTCTGTATACAAGAGTACCACCCGTTTCTTCACACATCAAGGAGATTAATCTTGGTTTAGAACCCTAGCCTTTATGAAGTTGAAAGCTTTCACAGCATCTCATAAAACGGAGTTAAGATTTTCCGGCAGCTAATGCTTCTCGATGGATAACACAATGCGTACTTTTGCATTCAGGAGCAACTCCCTTCATTTTTGCTGCTAGCCCTGTCAATTTTCCTGTCATAGCTTTTGCCCCATCTGTACACAAGCCAATACACTTGCACCAGGGAATGCCCACTTTGAGCACATATTCGTTAATTACCTTAAAAATGAGTTCCGCTGTGGTATTTGATTCAAGTGGTTTGAAGAAAAATCTCTTCTATCACCTCTTGATTATAATCAAGTCGAACGAATATAAGTAGCTGCGCCATGTATGTAACATCAGTGCTTTCTTCAACTTGAAGTGCAAAATAAGTGCATTCTTGGAGTTTTAAAGTCAGTTGTTTTTCAATATAATTAGACATATCGTCAATTCTTTTTTTTCACTGTGTTATTTGACAGTGGTATTTTTTTAATTTCTTTGGCTGCCTTTTCTCCTAACACGGCTTGAACCATATCCACAGCGGTCGGAAGTAATGTGAAGCTTTCCATCTTTTGCAATCCTTAAACCAGCAATGTATGACGCCTTTATCAAGTTAGTATCAGTATTGACAAACTTTGTCAAACATTGGGTTTTCTTATTTAAAAAATTTAATTTTCTTTTAAAAATTTCAATGGGCTTACCAATCAAATCAGGTTTTTTAGCACAATACTTTGAAGTAGAAGAGGACGTCAGAAATCGTTTCATAGTTCAGTTTTCTCATACGAAACCAGAATTATTGATTACAACACCCACAACGAACCTGTAATGCCAAGTGAAAGAAAAGACAATGCTATTAAAGACCCACAAGTAAAAAATGAAACACCCTTTGTTTACCAATTGTAGTATCAGTGGATTCGTAGGTGAAATTCCTGAAGTATTTTATTGTTTTATTACCTGAAGTCTATCCAAATCCAAGATAGAGTAAAAGAAAACAAAACCGAAGCGTGATGTTCACGTGATCGCCCAGTGTCAGTGTCAGATGGAAAGGGCAGCGTTCATTGGTGAACTCGCCTTCTTGGTACGAGTTTGGTGCCAGCACAGGGTTGTTATCAGTCATTTGCGAGTTTGTGTGGCGTACGTTATAGTATATTGTTTGAGTTTGTTTTCCAAGATGTCCAATACAGATACTTCTGATGACACTGTGAGCTATCCTCATGGCTGTGAGTCCAGCCATGAAACGATCCAAAAAAAGGTATTTGAGTGATGAGATGAAATAAGTGATTTCAAATGTGTTCAAGAAAGAAATAGAAGAAATTGAGACATCGACTGTCGACGGAATCCTATCGAAAGTTTCCGATAAAATTGTAGTGTGTTGTGCTTCGATTTACAATGTTTTACGGGAATATAAACGAAATCATACATTTTCCAAACCGAATAAAAATCAGAATCGTTGAACCATTATGAAATCAATAGATGATGCTGATAAACATGCAATCAGAAGGAAACTGCATGAGTACTTTTTCAGAAATGAAATACCCACGATAGACAAAGTACTCACAGAAATAGATAAATATGTTTTATTGCCAAGTTTTGAGCGGTCAATATTGCATAAAGTATTGAAACATTTGAATTTTGTATGGAAAAAACGAGGGCGCAATAGTTTATTATTGGATAGAGAGGAAATTGTGTTATGGAGGAGAGAGTATTTGACCGAAATTAAATATTATAGGGAAAAACAGAGAACAATTTATTATTTGGATGAAACCTGGTTTAATGGAGGTTTAACGGTAAACTCCGGATAAACCACTGAAGCAGTGAGAGGGAAGAGGAAATAAATGATAGCGTTCGAATGACAGTATTAACAGTTGATTCCTCAGTCTAATTTTCATATACCCCACGTAATCACCTGTAAGAACTACCCACTCAGGCACTTTCTCAATCATAATTACCTTGCACGTCTACTCAACTTTTATATATTCAAGGAATATCCTCAAGAATATCCTCAATTATTATTCCATAGTATGGTATTATATATCATACTATGGAATATGCTTGAATATGTATATTTAAAATATGTTTTTCTATTAACCAGCTATCGCACCTCTACGACTCACAACCCTCGGAAGACAAAACTTGTGCGAACTAAGGATAACGAGGTCTTACCTTTTAACGTGTGATTCCTAACACGGGTTGGACGATAGCAAGTGAAACTCTATCGTTCAATCTGCTGCTTGAACCATCGACAGACACATCGGCTGATTGACCGACCGATACTTGATGAAAATCCATAACTAACGTATTGAAGAAACACTTCATTGTGTTGCGTTTATAAAAACGCATCACGTGGGTCGCCATACAATGGTTTTTTCGGGCATGTAAAGACACGTGTTGCGTTTTTGTAAAACTGGTTGGTAAAAATCTCACAATACAGTGTTTTTTGGAAACGTTTTATATTGTATCAATTCTACATCAATAATACTATGAATAAGAAGACTAGGATACCATCGGTTTCTAAGAAAACAAGTTCTGTTATAATGATCTATTCAAATCCAGTTGTTCATTCAGCAAAATATTTAAATTTTCTTTGCTTTCAAATGATTCAGCTTCAAACTTTCATTTTCTAGGTATGACATTTCGAAATCTCCTTTCAGTATATGATTTTCTTCTAAAAATCATTCAAATATGTTGAACTTGTGTTCTTATTTACAAATCTCATATGATGTTCCTGTATGCGATTCCTGAATGTTCTGCCGGTTTGACCAATACAACAAGTTCCACAATATAAAAATTAGTATAAAGAATGAACTTTCAGAATATTATTTACTACGAAAAAGCTATTGTGAAGATCAAATCGTGAGGTATAGTTTGTGAAATAAAAATCTGTTGAAAAATTTGAAACGGTTGTAATCTCATAGTCGTGGACTTATGCATAATATCCTCCCAACCAGCTAAAATGCAAGTTTATTCTTTGAATCCATTTTCCTTTGAGTTATTACCTCCTGGACGGGAAAATAACTCAGAAATAATGGATTTATGGAGTTTGCTTTCATACTTCCTCGACACACACCGGGCAGTGCAACCCAGAAAAGGCGACTGGAATTTACAAAAACAACCATAATTCAGTATTCGTGTGAGATCTCTGGGAAGTAATGGCCATGTTGAGATCAGTATTCTACCTTGTTTATGAGGTCATTTCTGGAGAGTTAGTGCACTGGAAAATGTCTTGTTTATAGATAAGAGGCCACTCTGCGGTATTTTTCCAGTGGTTAAGGAATGACAGCGTTGAGTGCAGTGTTTTGTTTCCTGAACACTGGCAGAAGCGAAATTGAAATATTATATGATTTTCTGACTACGAAAATTGCTAGCCTAGGAGCTCAACGACATAGTGGAGACGTCCAGAAAAGAATGTTTGTTTGAAGGTGGTTGACAATGTTTCGTGGTGTATTTCATCAGTTCGGACTTCCATCGTCTAATCTAATATAAATTGATTTTAAAACCCTGAAAAAAACAATTAGAAAATTAATAAGATTTACCGAAAATAAAAATTTTATTAAACAAAAAACTGAAATTACAATGAATTAACATACAAGCTACAAGCAAACAAATGAAATATAAATAATAATAGAAGCTGAAAAAAATAAAGTTTTAAAATTATTGCTAACAAAATGAAAACAAACTGAAAAAAATGAAAAGATTTCAAACCAAGTTAGTATCCACAATCGTCTTCGGGTGATAACTGTTATTACCCGAAGACGATTGTGGATACTAACAATCGAAACTTGGTTTGAAATCTTTTAATTTTTTTCAATTTGTTTTCATTTTGTTAGTTATAATTTTTAATCTTTATTTTTTTCAGCTTCTATTATTATTCCCATTTCATTTGTTTGATTGTAGTTTGTATGTTCATTCATTGTGATTTCAGTTTTTTGTATGATAAAATTGTTATTTTCGGATAATCTTATTGATTTTCTAATTCTTTTTTCAGGATTTCAACTCAATTTATATTAGATTAGACAATGGAAGTCCGAACTGACGAAATACATACAGAAAAGAATGTTAGAAACGATAATACTTTTAACTGGTATTTCAAAATAGGCTTTCCCTTTGACTAGGTGTGTGATATGAAAGTTAACTAACTTTTTGAAGTGCCAGTCGGCCATACAGTATGCAAGTAAAAAGTGGCTCAGAAAATAGTGAACTAATAGTTGATGTTTTTGTAGATCTCAAGGGAGTGTTTGAAACAATTGATTATCAAATTCCTGTGAAAGAGTGAATGTGTTATGATATTGAAGATGCTGTATCAAGTTGGTTTTTGATTATTACTCTGAAGGCACATTTCAAAAAACAAAACTAAACGAAAGAGTCTCATAAAATGAAGGAAGTATTCTGGTTGTACCCCAAGGGCGCTTTTTGGGGCCCCTTCCATTTGTTCCTTAATATGTGGATTTGAAGAATTGCTTAGCGAATTTTTCCGCCGACAATACTCTTATTTTTGTATCTGGAAGGGATTATCTTGAACTAACGAGCTCAGGTAAGGTTATGTCAAAATAAGTTGAAATTGAATTCCTCAAAAACTGAGGTAATGGTACTAGATTCGATCTATAGGATTGTCTCGGGTTAGGAAGGTTATAGAATCGAACATAACTGGCTGGATCTATGCCATGCTAGTAAACAGAACTGCAACTACAACTCTTCAAGGCGAGGCTATCAGGTTCAGGGTCGCCAGGTGCTGCCCCCAAGGTGGGATACCCTTCTATGGTCGCTCCTGGTGGATAGTCTGCTTGATTCCATTGACAGAAGGAAAGTCGATCTGCAAACTTATGCAGATAACCTTGTTATCCTGGGAAGTTCCACGTCAGGAAGGGTAGCTTGTAATATTCTCCAAAGCGCGTTGGACGTTGTTCATAGTTGATGCCTGAGGGAGCAGATTTCTGTCAACCCCAGCAAAACTGTGGCAATCTTCTTCACCGAGAGGAGAAAATTGGACGATCTAACGCCACTTTCCCTCAATGGTGTGGTCATTCCATTTGAAACGGAAGTGAAATATATTGGCACTGACCTTGACAAAAGACTCACCTGGAACACTCACATAGAAAAAAAATTACACAAAGCCAGACTGTCTCTATAGATACGTCAAAAACTTGGGGTTTAGGCCCCAAACAAATCCATTGGATTTATGTGATGATTGTCAGACCAATGATCACTTATGGTGCAACTGCTTGATGGTCGAAGACTTAACAGAAAACGGCCCAAGCGACGCTCTTTGGCTTACAGAGACAAGCTTGTCTGGCTATCACTAGTGCCATCAGTACCAGACTGTCAGCGGCATGGAGATCCTTCTAGATCTACTTTTTCTCCACATTTTCCTGGAAAGAGAGAGAGAGGCTAGATGGACTGCATACAGACATGTGCACATTGCCTATTGCACATCTCAATTCAATGCAGAGGGCAACAAACTGTTGGTTGACATTGAAAATCACATCATTCTGGAAATGACCTCTGACTTTATGCCTCCAACTGTCAACTAAGAACTGCCTTAAAAAATACTATTCCCGAGTAGAGAGGACTGGATCCTCTGGGAGAAAAAAATATCAAGAGCAGATAGTTGTTGGTTCACAGATGGATCAAAAACACCTTCCGGTTCTGGTGCAGGTGTTTTCAGTCGCAGATCCAGGACAGAGTTATCTACCTGCCTAGATACTCATGCGACTGTATTCCAAGCGGAAATTTACGCTATTGAATTGTGTGCAGCGGAGAGATTGGATAAATCTAACTCATAAGTCAAAAAAAATATTCTCTTACAGTCAAGCGGCGTTGGAAGCTCTTGGCTCCTACCGAGCAATGTCCAAATTGGTAGCAAACTGCCAAAAACGACTCTACTCGATAGGAAGACTTAACAAATTGTCTTTGGTCTGGAATCCTGACCATACTGGTCCGGAAGGCAATGGAGCTGCTGATTTTCTTGCAAAGGAGGGTGGTGCAAGCGGCTTTATCGGACCAGAACCTGTCATTGGCATCGCTTTGGGTTTTGCCAAACATACACTGAACACCTTGATGACAAGAAGATTTATAGAGTTCCAGGATTGGGTCACTTCTTACAGGTCACTCTCATTTGCATCATCATATGCAGAGACTTGGACTGTCGGAAGACAGTGTGTGTCGCCTATGCCTGGAAAATGATAAACCAGCAGAGCATATACTTTGTGCCTGCCCCGCTGGAGACCGAATCAGGGTCTCAGAGTTCAACAGATCCGTACTCTCGCCATCTGGGCGGAAAGACCACTCATCATAAAAACTAATCGGCTTTGTTAAGAATCTGAGTTTATTTGGCAGAGTGTGAATAGGTGTGAGCCACAATAAATCGTTGTGGGTTGCGGTGAAGGGTCAAATAGACCAACTTACTTTAAACCTACCTACCTACCTACTAGATTCGATTGAAAACTGATAAATTTTTATGATGCAGATATGTCTTTGTTCATAAGTAGTTAACCCATCGAGTTTGTAACGGAAGTTGAGTGTCACCATTTTTTGCGTGGTAATTTTACAGAACAAACAGACTTGAGCTGAGTTTTTTTTTTCAATTTTAACTACTAACGATACAATTTCCACAGATGTGTTGATTCTAATTAGTATATAGTGTTGAAAAATTAATTTATTTTTCCAGAATGAATATGAGACAAGTAATTCTGTTGAGACATTTTCAGTATGACACAAAATCAGAATCCTGGTAATTCAGAAATTACTCATTTATTAAATAGAGCCAGGAGCTATAACTTCTATATCATTCGATTGCTATTCCCACACGAATATGGCATCTATATAAAACAATATCCCAGAAGAGCTTTCAAATCCTCGAAGGAAAGTGCTGTTTTTCCCATCTTGAGGCATTCAGGTGATTAATTACCTTGTCATCGAATATACAGAGAAAATACCATTCTTCAATTTATTGGATTCTACACCCACGCTGCCATTTCGAAGACGCGGCAATACCACTCAATAGGTCCTTTGTCTTTTTGTTCAATGTAAGGGCATAAGAAGTAGTGGAATCATTCTCAATAATTCATCATTTTCGCATCGCTCTTTGATTTTAGTTCAGCCAGAGTTTGACAAATGATGAGTGAACACTTATTAAGTGTAGTTCTTCGACGAAATACTACAAAAAGGCTGTATTCGAATCAAGAGTTATGAGACTCCATTCAATTTCTGCACTTTCAGTACAATGCCCGACACTTCCAGGGATTCAGTAATTGAGAACCTCAGCTTTACTGGTTTCATGAAAAGCTGTTTTTTTCTTTTTCCACCTTCACGGCGCACTGCATTTTTTCCAGTCTTGAAAAGTAATAAGTCATTTTTAAAGGAAATCGTGTTGTATTCATAACATTGGTGAAAAATCAAGGCCATCAAATGTGACCCAGACTAAACATGGAGATTTGAACTTTTGAAATTGTCAGAACATCTTTTTGAAATCCTTTGCCAGTGAATTGTATATCCGGAAAAGTAAACATAAATAATCAGAAGAAGAACAATCTTCCTTTTTCATATTTGACATTGAAGAACGATATGAGTGGTGGAAGTGTATTGATATCAGAAAATATCTTGTGACAACTGACATTTGTCGAAGAAATATAGAAATAAGAATAATGAAATAAACATGAAATTTGTAGTTTTGATAACCAAGTTCATAAAATATCACAAAATTCTGATAAATAGTATATTTTTCAAATCGTACTTCTTCTGGCGCGTTGGAAGAAATGATGAAAGTAAATTTGACGATGCGCATGCACATCGTCACGAAAAACTAAGTTATCTTCTTCTTCAATTTATATGGCCGCTGCTTCTCAGTTGAGCACATTTGGCCAGAGCCTCCTGTTCATAGTGAACAGAAACTTCGTAAAGGGGCGCAGCTGTCTTGCTTGAGGCAATGCTGCTACTTTAAGTTTTCTCATTCCCTTTTTGCAACTTCAGTTTTTTACTACGGGATCGCCAGATCTCGCAATATGACTTTCACACTGACGAACTTGTCGAATGCCTCGACATCCAGCCTGATTACTAGCGTAGGGTGTCGCCAGTCCTGCCAAAATGTGTTTTACTTCAATATCCATTGGTACGCTCGACACGATCAGACGTCGTCTTCGATTCATCAAAGATTCTCGGACACGACGATCGTGCGTAACGAGAGCATACAAATTACAAGCGTGAAACTGTATTGCCGTGGTAGCCGCTTTCCCAACATAAAAACATCTCTTCGAACGAGAGAATGGAATCTACCCCGGTTATATTTGGAATGTGCCGTTTTTTGAAACAGTTTGTTCACCTACCTTCCTACTTTTTGACGAAAGACGGGAG
>WOGN01002919.1:0-15994 GCA_015342105.1 Leptinotarsa texana
CGAAATCGCAGTAATAATTGATATGAAAAGGCTAGCGGCGCAACTGCGAGTTAGTCTGCGTAGGAAAGGCGCAGGAAGCGAAACTGTCCGTTCTCAAAGACTATAACATTAAACGACACTATGAATCGAAACATCTTCAAAGATACTCCAAGTATACAGGAAGTTTGCGGAAAGAAAAATTTGAAGCTTTGAATCGCGGACTCAAATCGCAGCAATCTTTGTTTACCAAAGCGAATACTAAACAAGAGTCTGCAACTCGCGCCAGCTTTCGTGTGGTTCTTGAAATCGAAAAACGTGGCAAACCATTCACCGATTGAGAAATGATAAAATAATGCTTTATTGCAGTAGCTGAAGAAATATGCCCCGAAAAGGTAAATTTATTTAAAAGTGTCAGTTTGTCAGTAAACACCGTGGCTCGGGGGGTGCAAGACATCGCAGAAAATATATCATCTCAATTGTCTGACAAAAATGGACATCATGAGTGGTTTTCTCTAGCATTGAATGAGTCAACGGATGTGTCAGATACTGATCAGGTGTTGATTTTTATTCGCGGAGTAGATAAAAACTATGAAGTGTATGAAGAACTTTTTCATATTGATAGTATTCATGGCACGACAACTGGGGCAGATGTTTTTAGGGAAGTTGAAAATACCATTAATAAAAAGAACCTTCGAGGGAGAAATTTGAAATCTATAACAACTGATTAAGGCAAAAATATGTATTGTAAAAATAAACGAGAAAAAAGTTATATTATACCTGCTTCTGCAATTCAATATTCGTTATTCTACCAGCCTCCTTTTTTTGTTTCTCCAACCTGTGATACGCCATATCAAGATATGCTTGCAAGTACCACGGCATCAAAATCATTTTGAGAAACATTGTCGCAACTATTGCAATCAGGCGAATCGATTCGAATGTTCTCTCCGTTAGTCTGCAACACAAAGAAGATCAATTGACTAAAAAAAATATTAGACACATTGAATCGTATTATTAGTATACTCACAGCGGTTCAGATCTGCCAGAAAATATCCTGACAGTCAAATAATCTCTAGAAATCGGTTTGATCCAGAGAAGCACCAGGATGAATGGAAGAGCGAAAGTTGCATTCAAAAGTAATTGTTTAGTCTTATTCTCTCTGAAATATCTGGAAAATAGAACTCTTGAATACTTCAATGTTCAATTGAAACTCAATAATACATGCTCACACCTGGAGACAACAATTCAAATTCCGAATTTCTAGTATTTATATGTTGATATTTAAACTAATCCCTCCCAATTCTGAATTGAAAGTTGGAATTCTGACCCTGAACTTAAAATTCTTACCCATAACTTGAAATTCTTACCGAGAACTTGAAATTTTCACTCAGAACTTGAAATTCTGGCCCAGGACTTGAAATTCTGGCCCAGAACCTGAAATTCTAAACCATAATTCTGAAACAGAACTTGAAATTCTGACCCAGGATTTGAAATTATAACCTATAACTTGAAATTCCGACCCAGAACTTGAAATTTTTAATCCAGAACTTGAAATTCTGACCAATAACTTGAAATTCTGACACAGTGGTTGAAATTCTGACCCAGGACTTGAAATTCTAACCCATAACTTGAAATTCCGGCCCAGAACTTGGAATTTTTAATCCAGAACTTGAAATTCTTACCGAAAACTTGAAATTTTTACTCAGAACTTGAAATTCTGACCCAGGACTTGAAATTGTAACCCATGACTTGAAATTCTGACCTAGAATTTGGAAATTCAACTCAGAACTTGAAATTCTAACCCAGAACTTGAAATTCTGACCCAGAACTTGGAATTTTTAATCCAGAACTTGAAATTTTGACCGAGAACTTGAAATTTTGACTCAGAACTTGAAATTCTGGCCCGGGACTTGAAATTCTAACCCATAAATTGGAATTTTTATTCCAGAACTTGAAATTTTGACACAGAACTTGAAATTCTGCCCCAGGTCTTGAAATTCTAACCCATAACTTGAAATTCCGGCTCAGAATTTGGAATTGTTAATCCAGAACTTGAAATTCTTACCGAAAACTTGAAATTCTTACTCAGAACTTGAAAATATGACCCAGGACTTGAAATTGTAACCCATAACTTGAAATTCTGATCCAGAACTTGGAAATTCAACTCGGAACTTGAAATTCTAACCCAGGACTTGAAATTCTAACCCATAACTTGAAACTCTGACCCAGAACTTGGAATTTTTAATCAAGAACTTGAAATTCTAACTGAGAATTTGAAATTTTGTATCGAAACTTGAAATTCTGACCCAGGACTTCAAATTCTTACCTAGAACTTGGAATTCTGACCCAGAACTTGAATTATCCCCTTTAAATCCAGAATTTCCGACTTGAAACCTCATGATTTCAACTTTAAACACAGGAGGAAACGAAGTAAATTTGTAACATCCCCACTGATAAACACCAAATTTTTACTTTGAACATGACATCTCTGAAACCTCTGTGGAAATTTCCAATTTGAAATTGGAATTCGTAATTGAAACTGGAAATTTCGATTTCGAAGGGAACATCCCAAGTTTAAAATAAGAATTTTTTTGATACATTTCAAACCCTTATAAGGTGGAAATTTCAAGTGGGTATTTAATTTTATTTCGAAATTATAAGTTTGAAGTATCAATTGAAAGTAAAAGTAAATGTAGGAATTCAGATTTTATAGCTGAAACTCTATGTTTTAAATTGGAAGCCTAAGTTAAAATTCAGGGTTTTATGAAAGATAATTTAGATTTTATCACATCCACATATAGTTTATAATTGAAAAGAGCTGTTAACCTACCTCAGCAAATCCCAATGCATTTTTGCCATCCTCAGACCCGGAAAAGTGAACAGAGCTCCTAAAATGCCACACCAAACCGCTATGAAGAATTTTAGAACGATTTTCGATGCTGGTCCGCTGAAAGTAAATGGTATGAATTGCTGTGACTTTCTTCGAGCCACAATCGGAAACCAATGATTTTTTCCCATGATAACAGTTTATTTTTTATTTAAAAAAACTAAGACGATATTTTAAAAACAATCTGTGAATTGCATCATTCTGAGTTAGTGATTTCAATTGAAGAAGAGACAAATAATGACACTTCAAAATGGAATGTTACTAAATCCTAAACAGAAACTCACGTAGAAGATAGCCCTTGCTTTTCGAGGAAGGAGGCTGCGCTTTCGTTGAAACTAGTGTAAGCACTCTCGAGTCCCACTTCAAGGTTCTTTTCGTCCACAATCATCACCATCATCGATATCAGTAAATAAATAAATCCCATCACGATACAAGTCGACCTTTCTCCCACCGATTCTTCACCTTTGAAATACTGGAGCGTCAAGCTTAGAAGCAGTTTCCTGAGGAATTGTTAAGGACGTAATACTTTGATTTGGAAATAAATACATAATGCTTTCTGGGGCTATAGTGTTGCCACAAGGCCAAACACACCTGTTTAATGTACTGAAGGTACACAGCAGTTTCCGTGAAAAGGATACGTGGCAAAAAGTATCACCAACAAGGACCATATCATGCTCAAATTGATTTCACCTTTCAAGGGATACCAGCTCTGATAAAGCTGTAAATTAAAAACTTGTTTGAAAAATGATTAATTTGCAGTGATGATTATCGTTTTAGCTACAATTTACTAATTATAGTGGATACATAAATCGAATATTTAACATTTGCAGGCCCCACATACAAACCTCCGTCGTCACGTATACAATTAACGCGTACACAGAAAAATCAACCAGCCACTGATACTCCAAGTAATACCGCAAATGAATAACATCTAAACTTGTTATTTTAACGTTATCCAACTTGATATCCAACGAACGGGGAATGTGAAATGTCTCAACCGTACTTTTTCCATTTGCTTGCGTTTTGGAGTTCTTTTTCCCCTTCGATTTGTCTTTGGGAATGTTTGCCAGTTGCCTCAGTTCGCTATCGGTGGGGTAAAGGTATCGAACGAGGCCTGTGGAACACAGGAACCATCTGGCTAACGAGAAATGGGGGCCCAGCTTCTGAATCACACTGATCATAACGAGAGTTATGACCAATTGCGCCCCTAGAAGAGCCTAAAAATAACCCAAATTAGAGCTCAATTGACTTCTATGTCTGGTATGCACACCATAGCGACCCGAAATAGGCAGACAAATTGCTAATTATCTCTTAAAACTCATGGCTTTTGTAAGTAGCTGTATTTATAGAATCCAGTAACTAATTTTAAAATTGGTCTAACCTAAAAGTGGGTATGACACGTCGAGAGGTTAGCTCAGTTTTCTAACTCTATTGAGAAAACTGTTGTGACGTTGTATGGATGACTTTGTATGCACCTTATCCTCAAGAAATGGAAAGTATGTTACCCACCAGTTGGAATTTTTAGTTCAAAAATTATGTTAAACTCATGAAAAATAAAAATAGGTAAACATTTGTTGTCAATTCATGTTGGGTTAATGGAAGGTGAATATACATGAATGATAATTTTAATGGAAAACTGTATACAGATGTATAAACAAACTTTCCAGTTAAACCCCATAAGTTACTGAGAAGACGGAGACCAATTTGGGTCTCCTAAATTATGAGATAAGTATCTGTACATTTTATTACCTCTTTTTTTATAGTACGTTTTCATTAGTGACAAATACTCAAATTCACATAGTAACTTATTAAAGTGAGCTAAAAATTTTCTTTCTCTATATCTGTACTACTATTTAGTTATTTTTTCAGATTATGAAAGGTGAAAACCCTCAGAAAGGTCACTAAAAAATTTAATATGTTTATAACAAACACATTTACAAGGTGTCCTCTCATATCAGTTAGGAATCACACGTTAAAAGGTAAGACCTCGTTAATCCTTAGCTTGCGCAAGTTTCGACTTTTGAGGGTTGTCGTTTATAGGGCTGCGACAGCTGGTTAACGGAAAAATAGATTTTAAACAGATCAGTATGTTACCCCATTCTGCCACTCTCTATTTTTCTTCAAGATGGATAGTCAATTACGATCCATTTCAAATGAATAGTCACTATAGAGTATATTCTGATAATTTGAGTTTATGCTTTCTTTCTGGCATATGATTCATTGCGTGATTATTTCCACCTCATTCCATTTCACCAATGGTCACCCAGGTAACTTGCAGCTATGTTTTTTTGAATTTCCTAAAAAATTTACAAGTGAAATAGCTGTTACAAATGCCGCAAAGAAGTAGAAATATTTGAACTTCATTAAGAGTCGTTTGAATTATGGATTCACAGAACATATTTCAACACATTTCCTTTGGAAGATTCCCACAATATTTTGTATAATGATGAAAAAGTAGATATCCAAAACCAAATCATCCTAATAATAATAATAATATGCTTTATTATCATGATACATTATCTTGTAGACAAAGCTTGTGTAGTACATTCTTAAAAAAATGCAATACATACCAATTGAAATTAAAATAAAAATATAAATAGTGCATGGGTACAAACTATGTTAATATGAAGGATATAAAAGATATCTATATATGAAAGAATAAAAGTTAAGTTCATAAAACAGTAGTCATAAAAAGTAACAACTTAAGTTACATTTGTCAGTTAAAAGCTATCGTTAAAATATTCATCCAGAGTATGATAGGGTCTATCAGTCTATCTAACTTCTATCTAACTTCCTGAATTGGAAATCATTTATATTGGCAGATCTTATGTCCATAGGCAAATGATTGTACATTTTTCCGCCATTGTAAAGTATGGAGTCTCTGGTAATGGTTTTTGTTGGCACAGTGAGTTTCAGAGTGTGTCTGTAGTTATAATGGGAAGAGGATGCAGCAAAATTTAATATATGCTTATTTATTAAACACGCAGATTCCAGTATGAATAATGCAGTTACCTTTAGAATATTATGTTTTTTGAAGAAGGTTCTACAGGAGTCTCTTGGTTTAAGGTTTTCTATATACCGTATTGCCCTTTTCTGTAAAATTAATAGACTTTTGAATAAAGTTGGACTGCATGCTCCCCAAAACGGTATTCCGTAGCGTAAGTGAGAATCTATGAGTGCATAGTACTCCATCTTTGCAGTGCTGAACCCCAATTCTTTATAAATCACTTTAACCGCATAACAGCCAGAGGGGACTTATCTAGTGAGTTGTTTTACATGATCCACAAATTTTAAATTCTGGTCAATGAAGACTCCTAGAAATTTAGTATTATTTTTAGATTCCAGTGGTCTGTCTTCAAAAATAAGTTCGTTGATTGAGCATCTAAATGATATTAAATTTGTTTTAGTTAAGTTGAAAGATAAAATGTTTGAATCACACCAATCTTTAACTTTTTTTAAGTCGGCAGAGATTATTTTGTGCAACTCACAAGTATTTTTATTATTCCAAGGTATGGAAGTGTCATCTGCAAATAAGGTGAACTTTCCAGAAATATTAAGCTTGGTGAGATCATTAATATATAATGAAAAAATAATGGGACCTAGCACAGAACCTTGTGTAACCCCAGAACTAATTTCCCATATTTTTTTGAAAGTTAAGATGTTTTGACCATTTGCGTCCGCCCCATTAAGTAGGAATCGAACAATTTGTGAGTTACTCCTCTGCATCCATGACGTTGGAGCTTTCTCAGCAGTATTACTTTTTAGCCCATGTGGTAATTATCAAGTGAGACTTCGAACGGTAATAATGTTTATGTTTATTGATTCCTTCAAGATCACAAAAAATGATTAGGATACATCAATAGAAAATACATGAATATAGAAGTAATTAATAATTCTTCCATCGGCTATATATCAATAACTATGACATTGATTGATAAAATTTGAGACATATATGTCATTTATTAAGAGGCAATATCGTATTGAAGAATGGCATTTCTTTGTCAACTGTAGAAATAATGAGTCAACTATATGGACAAGTGTAGTGTATTCTGTTGGAAATGCAAGACAAGAATAACGGCATAAAACGTGTTACCTCAATTACTGTTATCAATTTTTTTCTCTGCAAAAATTATTTGCATTGACCTAATATAGTCAGTCGGAATAAATTTATTGTTATTTCCAAGACGTTTATGTTCACGAAACACTTACCAAGAACATCTTTCAAATGACTTTGAATTTATAAAATGGTGTACCCAAATATAAACGTCTTCATTATGTCCTTAACATTCAATTATTTTTCGGATTATATAATAAAGTTTATTTTCGATTCATCGATTCTGCTACGATCGTGTCAAATTTCATCAAATTACAATTCTGTTATTTTATGTCGAGTTTAAGGCTATCATTTGTGAATAACATTTCAATTGATTTCAAAACATAAAAAATGAAGAGATGATTTATAATTATGGGTCCACAATTAGTGAATGCCGTAACCGCTATTAATGATGTATATGATGACACTGACACTGATAAACGATCAGTTGATTGAGAGAGATACAGTGGCGTGGTATGCAAAAGTTTATCTAGAAATTCTAATGCACCACTGAGATGAAACTGTCTTTAGCTTCGTTTAGTAATAAACAATCAAGAAGTACGTACAGCTTGTGAAATTGCGCCCAAGGTAGCTACCCTTTCTAAACGCTGGATCATTACTCGGTTTCACTAGAATGACTTCAGTCAATTGCAAAGCTCAGCACTATATAGCCATGGTCTAGAAAACGTACTGACTCATCTATTTCAAAGTTCAGTTACAATGGGGAAAAGCCCCTTTCCTACCCATGCTACAACTGTTTCTCCTCTATTGGTCGTGCATATCAATCTTTCCAGCCATGTTCATAAGCATATTTTGCTTTTTATTCGACCCGGTGTTAGGTCGTTTACTTTGACGTATCTTACCTGTATAAATATTGGACTGGTAGCCTGTTAGCTCTTTTCAATGCACACTGTTTGAGATTGAACGATCTCTACGTCTTTGCCCTATCTTATACAAAACTTTTCCCAGATTTCTGAGTGAAGAAAGTAACCAATCCCCATGCTGTCATCTGTATGCTCGGCAGGCCCTCTCATGTTTTTCGTAAGAGAATTACGCTGTTTCAATGAGGATTTCCTCAGGTCCTCCCTGAGGATCACCGTCACCGTCAAGTCTCAGGTACAAAATTTACTCGACTACATTAAATTTAACGCTTATCGTTACACAACTCCTCCTGGATCTCTCTGGATTTCCTACGACATTTCTCCTGTAGATCTAGGGTTCTTGTATGACAACAAGATCAAAACACAATATTTGCCATGACAGCCGAAACCCTTTTGCTGTAGGTAATCTTGTACTTCTCTCATTGCCAGACACTTTCTCCTTCTGTTTATGTTTGTGGCTAATTGAGTTCCCATGAGTATGAGGAAAGGGTTATCCACATCTTTGGAGCCCTCTGCTTATATGCACTTCTTAGTATTCTGGGAAGTCGCCAAGTATCTCAGCGGATCCGGTTGTGAAACATAATGAGGCCCAGGTTGCGTTCATACACGAAACACTCCTCTTTCCTTCGGCTTGGATTCGACTTCCCGAACAATGTGTACTACCTTAGGCTGCACCTATATTGAATACGTATTTCTCCCGACCCGATGTAGGACGACCAGCCCCGAGTCTGGTTGAGATACGTAGACGACACCTTTTTAATATGGAACCATGGAAATGCAGAACTAGATACTTTTCTGAAGCAAATCAACAGCGTAAGTCCTTCCATCACTTTCACAATGGAGAAGGAAGTCCACAACGAATTTCCTTTCTTAGACGTATTGGTAAAGAGGAACGTCACGAAACCCACTCACTCAGGACAGTATCTGAACCAGAAATCCAACCACCATCAATCAACTAAGAGAGGAATCATCAAGACTCTACTAGACCGTGCTTTTGGGCTCTGTAATACAAAGGAAAATCTCGAAAAGGAACTAGGCATCATCAAAAATGACTTACAACGGAATGGTTACTCCAGAGTGATGGTAGAACAGGCCTTAGCTAGAAGACAGCAAGAACTCCACAAGGAAGAGATGCCGCCACAACCAGTACTTGTACTTCCTTACATCAGAGGATTATCGGAAAGGGTAAGAAGGATTGAGTCCAAGTTCAACATCAGGACCTGCCTTAGATCTGGGAACACTATCCGTAGCAGCCTTACAAAAACCAGGCCACCATACGCGGACTGCGATTCCAAGAATTGCATTTACCGGGTACCCTGCGAGTACGGAGAATCATACATCGGGGAAACTAAGAGGCCATTGAAAATTCGCATTGCTGAGTACAAGAAACATACACAGCGAGGAGAAACTAGCAAATCCGGAATAGCAGAGCATGTTTGGACTCATCAACATAATATCAAGTGGTCTCAAGCTGAAATCATCCACAAAGAGAAACACTGGTTAAGGAGAAAATTCAAAGAAGTCACTTATAATTTATCCAACAACGCATTTAGTCAAGCTAGCGTAGAGATACGTAACATTTGGAAATCTCTAATCAAGCGAAAAACGACCAGTTCTCGCCTGTCGGTCATCTCCCGCTAAAAACCAATGAAGCGAAAAATGTGAAGAGGGAAGACGATTGTGGATACTAAGAATCGAAACGTCGTGACATCTTTTAATTTTTATTTTTAATTTTTTGTTGATTCTCAATTTTCATTTTTCAGCTTTTATTAATATTTCAATTTTTATTTGTTTGGTTGTTGCTTGTATGTTATTCTTTTGTAATTTCAGTTTTTCGTTTAATAAAATTGTTATTTTCGGTTAATTTTTTAATTGTTTTTTCAGGGTTTTCAAATCAATTTATATTAAATTAGACAATGGAAGTCCGAACTGATGAAAAACACCACAAAACATTGTCAATCACCTTCAAACAAAAGTTTAGATGTTGTTCTCAATTTTCATTTCCCGAAAAAATCATAACTGAAAGGGTAGATATATCACATATGGACATGGGATTATTGGTATTTTGGAAAAGAAAAACTTTTTGGTTTTTTACTGCCCCATCATCAAATAAATGTGAATGTGGGAAACACCCATCATTAAGTGTATGAAGAAATATACCTCAAAGACTAATTTTATTAGGTACGAGCTGAAAAAATATACTCTCACATGAGATTGACCTCTCGAAATAAATTATGCGAAAGGGATCTTATAAGTGAAGACGGTGTAGAATAAATTCTGAGAGTAAATACTCTGTGAATATCACGATTTAATCCCCACAAACTTTGTGAAGATCACAACGTTCGTGGAGATCGAATCAAAGGTGTAGTTCATGACATCTTTACAGTTTAGATGTTTTATAGTGACTCTATGGTGGTTTTGTATCGAAAGATAACTGTGATAATATCTACTACTGAAATAATGATGAATAGCAAATCGGCAAATCTACAAAGTGATGGACTATTGATCAACTGAAATTTATGTTATCAATGGTAACTGGGTTGAATTTGATGTTGAGTTCACAGGAGTCAATTTTCCACAAGAATGTCAGTATAGCATGATGATTTCAGGAGGATTAATTCTACTGTGTATGCCAATTTTCAATATTTTATTCCTGACAAGAAAGCCCTTAAAAATATTTTGCGTTTAGTTCCAATTTCAAAAACCTTTTCAATTCAATGTATTCAACTAGGAGTGATTAATTTTTTTTAGTGCTAAGGCAGATACTCAAGAATATTCAATTTTTGTCTGAATCTTTGCATTAAAAATTTTTTGTAATACTTAGATTTTTCTGTAATTCTACTCACATAACTTCTAGAAACCATTCTGATCTTCTCAGCGAAAGATTTGCCGTTCCTCCACATCTTGATGATTTCTTTCAAACTGATACAGAGACACCTGACTTTTTCCACTTTGAGATTTACCTTATACAGGTTTTTTAAACAATTTCATTAGTTTCTTCTTCAGTCCGAAAACGATAGCCCTCTTATTAATGTTACCGACAAACACCATGAACATCTTTGATAAACACTGATGGGTCGTTGTTGTTCATTCCCATAAACTCTTATCGAAATAAGTCTTACCCAATATCTAGTGAAGAATAATCGAAACTTATCGAGTGACCTGTGACCTTTTGTATTCATTTCAATTTACAAAATCAAATGTTCTTTCTGAACTACTTCAACTGCTTTACACTTGGTTGTGTGAAATAACTCTTTAATTTATGGCTGTTTCCCAATTAGATCCTATTCTATCTTTATAAATAAAAAGGGGAAATCTTCCAAAGAAAGAAAGAAAACAGTCAATTTCAAAATAAACTCTTTACAAAGATGTGTATATCATGCCAAGAAGTAATTTTCAGACATAAACTAGATAACTACCGAACAAATACCGAAAATTAGTCTTTCCTAAAAATGGATGTTTCCTAAAAATTTACTCCTTCCAATTCCAATTCTCCACTTGGGAACTTTAACATATGCAACTCCCTATTTCAACTTACTTTTATGCCATACATTGAAATTCTAGCAAACTTGGTTGATGTTTAGTTTCTCCTCCAGTCAAAGTTTGAAAAAGTATTACGAGTAATAACATATCATTAGATCAAATTGAAAAACTTTCATATTTCTTATAAAATAAACTCCCCAGGCAGTTTTTTTCTCCATTCGGTGAAAAGATGAACAGGTTATTATTCCTAATAGTACTGCCTGTGATCCTTCAAAATATTTACTCAACGGCTACAAAAAGTACTCGTACAAAATTTCGAAATAAACATCCATAGCTTGTTATTTTTCAGAAACTTCGCCAACTCCTATTTTACCCAAAAATGAAAAAAGTAATAGTTTAGAAAATAATCCGGGCACCACCTCAGCTTCAGAACACGACATGTCTGCAAGAAAAGCTGTAAAGTTAACAACAAGACAGGGCATATTGATGAACCAAATCTTGGCAGTCTACACATTAGACCATGTACAGAATAAACTATGTGCTAACCATACAAGGGAATATAAAAAAGGGCTGAGATCGTTTGAGCCATGGGCACTCCAAAGTAAGTTTTGAAAATTCAAGTAGTTGGGTTATTGCAACAAAAATAGTGGAATCCAAGCAGTAGAATTCTTGGAAAGGCCACCAGGAACACCTGATCTCAGTCTATACTTTTTTAGAGATACAGAAGTTGAAAAAATATTGCGTCCTGACCTGACATTTTGGGTGATTTGAAGTAGAGTAGAAGTTGGTTCTGTTGTTCATTTATATGAAATACTGAACATTTCATTTTATGAATAGGTCCAAAATTGAAAATTTCTCGCTCTATACTTTTCCTTTTTTATATCTTTTAGTGTTCGATTCTTCCTCCAAACTACAGGGTGGTATTTTACTTGGTAACCTAGTGGACTTTGGTTCTTTTTCGCAGTGCATCAAAATATACCAGAACACCGATTTTGGGCCGATTTACGGAAAACATTGCCTACTTAAAATAAAACCAAGCATTCCACTCATCAAAACGGTGTTGGCTTTCAGAAATGTTTCGGAAAAGGTATGATGTTTTTGTACTCTGTGACATTTAGGTATCCATTGATATTTTTAGAGGTTCAGAAAAGTATATAGCATGGTTGAAATGACAGAAATTGGTTGGTCAGTTTGTTTACCACACTCCTGTCCAAGAGATGATATTTTAAGACACTTCAATAAGACAATAATTGAGATGGCAGAGGGTTTGGATCTTGAAGTGAATTTGGATGAAAATTATTGCAACAGCATTCTGGATCAACCTGTTATGGAAAGGAGTCAGTATGTTGTATTGTGAGTAATTAAAATTTGGAAATTTCGGAGACCTCAGATGCAGTTTTTATTAGATTAGTTATATATTTAATAATTTTTTTATTTTCATGATATTTTCATGACAGAGAATGCTTTTAGATTTTAAAAACTTGAAATTAGGAGAATATCCTGATCAATAGAGTTTAAAAATATTGACTCATCGATGATCAACTCTGTCGAAGGTCTTAGAACATTTTGTGAAAAGTATCAACACTGAAACAGTTATGTGTCGAAAATAGTTAACACTTAGTTCATATCTAGAACAAAACTTTTTCAAATCACCATAACTGCAATACTCCTCTTGAAGCGCGTTTATCCAATCAAATTGGTCTCTTCAGGACATGAAAAAAACAGTTTTCAACAACTATGATCATTACTAAGTACCTCTTACATTTTGGAAAGTGTTGATAAATTTTTCCTGTATATAAAAACTCCTATTTTCACAGATCAATTTTCTCAAGTTTCATAATCATAGGCATCGTAAGTGGAATAATAGATTATCGAGCTGGTTCAGGTGATTCAAAAGTGAACCTAATAGTAGTAGTTTCTTTATTCAAATTCTTGATTTTAGATCACAACAGTATATTTTTGGATACTTTTTCTGCATACGCCAACATGCAAAGAGTTCTAAAAACGGGCACTGGAAAGAAAGAAATGGACTTTCTGCACGGCTTGCGGATATTGAGTTCTTGTTACGTTGTGATAGGGCACAGATACATCATGTACATTATGTTTCCTGTCATAAATCAACTGGAAGAACTTGACGTGAGTTTTTTTATGAAAATACCATCATCATGTGAGAAACTGATATTTGTATTGCAGTGGATCATCCGGTACTCCAGTACTCTGATTCTTGGTAGTACCGTTAGCGTAGATTCATTCTTCATGACTAGTGGGATGCTGGTTTCTCTTGGATTTTTCGAATACGTCTCAAAAACTGGCAATTTCAATTTGGCGCTGTTTTATTTACATAGATATTTGCGGATAACACTACCTTTGGCTCTGGTAGTGCTGTTTTATGCCACTTTGCCCCAGTTTTTGGGGAGCGGGCCTATTCTTCATAATGTCTATGTAGATCATCAGAAGTTCTGCCAGGATTATTGGTGGTCGACGCTTTTGCATCTCCAGTCTTATGTCAACCCAGATAAGTTGGTTATTATCAATTGTTTATTTAGTTATTCACGACAGTCTATATAAAAGTTTATATATTCTCTTGCAATCACTACAAAAACTAGAGTTACTGAACAATCAAGGTATCATATGAATAACATGCATTTTATTTGATTAGTGAAGGTTACATCAAATTAAATTGTTAGTATCTTGCAAAGGCTATATGAAGTAACCCCTAATTGAAGACGTTAATATTCGTTGAACCAGCAATTAGAATAATAAGACCTAATAAATCTAGTCCCATCTTCCAGGAAAAACAAATATTCTGGAATGATTTCATAGTTACTCCACAAGTTAATTATTCTGAGCTTTTCTGTTGGATAATGTTTCAACTATTCTTTTATGTTTCCAGTGCATTTATCCAGTTTGGTATCTATCTTGCGAAATGCCATTCTATTTCTTGTCTCCAGTTATTTTGTACCCACTTTGGAAATATCCCAGACTAGGATATGTGATAATAGTCCTACTGTTCATCTCATCCATGGCCAGCAGTTTTTATTACGCGTGGATAAATGAATATGCAGGTGAAATGCTGCCTGTAACGTAAGTCTAACTTGCATCTAACTGCTGGAATGGATTTGTCGAGGCTCTTGTGAGTTTGGGATAAAATTTTTCAGGAACCAACTGTTCAAAACGAAATATTTCTCAAAATATTATATAGCTCCGCACATTCGGGCAGCTCCATATATAATAGGTCTCACTTTTGGATACGTTATATTCAAAACCAAGGAGAAAGAAATTGCATTTGGTAGAACTATGAATGTCGTACTCTGGATTATTTCCTCAGTACTCATGATTACTGCGATGCTTGGATGCCACTTTTTCTATTTGGAGTCTCACGATTATAACAAACTGGAATCAAGTGCGTATCTGACCTTTTCCAGGACTGCCTGGACTGTAGGATTAGTTTGGATTATGTGGTCTTGCATGCATGGACAAGGAGGTTAGTAGGAAAACTATCCACGTTCTCAAATTTTGATTACTAGTTGTTAATGTTGTTGAAGTATAAATACATTTTATTTTTAGCTCCATCTAATGACATTTAGGACAACTTGGTACCACAAGAAATACCACCAATAGTTCCTCTTACATTTGTCAATTTCATTTAATTATTAAATGTTTTTTTCAAGGATGCAATGATCAGAAAAATTTATCTAATGTGTAGAACATCAGTTTTATCAGCGATTACCTTGTAATTGTCTGTTTCAGGAGTTATGAATGATTTCTTATCTGCCTACATTTTCAAAGTTTTGAGCAGAATCACCTACGGAATATTTCTGATACACAGTATTGTCCAATTGTATAAGTGTGGATCAGCCAAAGTACCTATGTCTTTTTCTGATGTTAACGCGGTGAGTTTCTGTATTTTTGGTAAATACCTTCAACAAAAAGACTCACCATCATAAAACTTCAGATATACGACGCAATGTCAGACTTATTCAGCTCGTTCGTCCTGGCTTTCCTCTTCACCATATTCTACGAGCTGCCTTTAATTCGGGCAGAAGGAATTCTTTTTAAACCAAGTAAGTCCGATGTTCACCGAGTGTCTTAATGGATTTATCTTGAGTTCATTGAGTCAAACACAGAAAAATTTAAGTATTTGTTACCGATGATGAAGAAAACATTTTTCCAATTCCCTGGAAACCTGTTGGGTTTCATCCCCGTTCCTCAGGCAATAAAGGCAGCCTCTCAAATACAGCGTGACTCACAATCGACGGTAGGTTTAGACGTTTCTGGAAAACGCAAAGCATGATTTTTCTGAAAATTTCACCTCTCACATTTCCTTACCTGTTCTATCGATCTAAAATTACTATTATTTCCGTTGTGCATAAAAGTAGTCGAAAGTTCATTTTTTCAAATGAAACCCCCTGTATATTACTCGATAAATTGAAAGATGGTGAAAAATGCTTCAAGATGGTATACATGTCCCTATACCTAAATCGTCAAGTTTTCTCAATAAAGTCGCTTCTTCTACAAACATTCTTTTTTTTTTAGAATTTGGATTTAGGTAGCAGTGGAATAATCAAGCTTATAGAAGTTCGGTTACTTCTTTAAGTAATTTACAAAGAGTTATCGACGGTGTTTCGTCGCCCTGTATGATATGGAGTCGATTTCTTGGTGTTATTTGAATAT
>WOGN01002920.1:0-10456 GCA_015342105.1 Leptinotarsa texana
CTCTTTGAAAACTCTTTCATCTGGAGAACTGCGTTTATGTGGAATAAACTTCCTGAGAACGTTTTTCCAAATGGATTTAATCTCCAGCGACTCAAATCCAATATGAATCGCTACTTCCGCACAGGCACCGCTCTGAGAGCGCCTTAAGGATTTTCCTGTAGTGCTTGTGTCCTTGAAAAAAATTCGATAATTCAATTTCTTACTTATCGATAGTTTTTGACTTATAAACGAAAAACTAAATGACTTTTTTCATCTCAATGCCCTTTTTCATGTGCTATAAATATCATTTTTCCACACGCATCATATTCCTCATAGCTTTCGAAGATTTATTTTTATTCAACACGAATTTCCACTCGTGAACCAGACTACGTCCTCATAAAAAGACCAATAATCAATCGCGACAATCGCCACCAAAAAAATAAATTTACTGACTTGTTCTCATTCATTATCGTGTAACATATTGCCGAAAACTCACATAAACAGCAATAATGGAATTGACCCTTGACGTGGACAGCAGTTAAAAGAATAACGGCCATAACGAGGGTCGAAAGGTGTCTTCTCTCCAGCGTTTCTGAAAAGTATTGGAGAGACAGGTCGTCGTGCCGGTGTTTTATAGTTAAATCTGGGATTCGAGAAGTCGAGCCGTTTTTGTACATTTATAGCCGGGTTGAGAAAAATGGAAATAATGGAGTGTCAGGAGTTGTGGCAGGTGCCATTATTTTCAGTTTTAGGGCGAGAACTTGCTGGAAATGCGAATACGTCCTTGAGTGTCGAAACAATATGTTTCAGCAGTTATTTGGGCAAAGTGCAACTATAAGTCTGGAATTTTCCATCACGAAACATCATTTTCATTCAGATATACAAAAAAAAACAGTGAATTGTAAAAAAATCTTGCTCGGTGGAATGTGGTGAAAGTCACATATCTCGATGGATACACGAATTTTGGCCGTCAGTTACTATATTTAAACTCAATCAGTAAATACAAATCAATTTAGAGAATTGAGTTTATAAAAGAAAGAAAGAAGAGAAAAAATCACCTCAAAGGTGAAAACAGATTTTTAACTTGAGAATTTTATTCTACCACTTGTAATTGACATTTTGCTCTTTGATGACTCAAAAACTTTGTTTTTGTTTAAATTTTCATCGTTTATTCAAAAAACAATTTCCTACAAACGATTGAACTTTTTCTATGTGTTTTTTTCTTTTACACAATATGTAAGAGAGTAAGAAAGAAATGTGTTTATATTTTGTATCGAATTTTAAAAATTTTGTTTGTCTTTCCTTTACTTACTTATTCACCTATTAATAAAAGAAGAAATTTAGCCCAAACTACGCGTATTTTATTCAAAGAAATAGGGATAATTACAACAGTAATACTGTTCCATCCACACCCAATTAGCTGAATAGCCTAATTCCACTATAGTCATGTATTCAATAACTACAGCTAATGTTACTCAATAAAAAAACATAACGGTAGTCATACATTACGACCTATAAGTATTGGGTTCGATTTCAAAAATTCTGTAGATTGGGTAGTGACGGGAATTCAAATCATTATTTTGCTCCAATAATATAAGTGAGTTGATGATGAAATGGGGATGGATGAAGCTCTGTTACGCCAGCAACGCAAAGTACGGAAACCCCATATAGAAAATGCCAAAATTAGGTACTTTTTAAGTGCTTTTTAGGTACCGAAGTCAAAAATTAGTTGCTCTGTAACATACACCGAACTCAATACTCAAAGTTGCGTTGCTAGCATTATGTGATGCTAGCAACGCAATGAAAATAATAATAAGCGAGAAAAAAATCCAGATACCTGATTTGAGAAAAAAATTAACAATATGCAGTGAAGTTTTGAGATACTCGTAAACTAATACATAAACAATCAAAATAAAGTGCTAATTAAATGCTCATTAGATATTCATAGTAAAACTAGATTCTTTAATGCCTATGGGGCTCACAAACCTGACAACCACCATGACTGATGTACTGAGTTTTTATAGTACGTTATTTAATGAATAAGAGAAAGAAATTAAAGTGCTAATCAGATGCTCACTTGATAAATAATAGTAAACCTAGACCGGTCGGTCGGTAGTCGGGCGGTTCGACGTGGATGCTTTGTTCATTCAGTCAATCAGCAGATGTGTGAGTCGATTGTTCAAGCCCCAGGCTGAACGCTTAATTTTCACTTGCTATTGTCCAACCCGTGTTAGGAATCACACGTTAAAAGGTAAGACGTCGTTAGTTCTTAGCTCGCACAAGTTTCGATTTCTGAGCGATAGAGTTCGTAGGGGTGCGATAGCTGGTTAACGGAAAAAACATATTTCAAACATTTTTTTTAATGGTGGTTATCGGGTCCATGGTGGTTATCGGGTCCATAAGCCCCATATGAATTATGGAATCTAGATTTACTATAAATATCTAATGACCACCTAATTAGCACTTTATTCTCATACCCTTACTTATCGAGGAACGTACTGTAAGAACTTAGTCCCCATAGGCATTATGGAATCTAGGTTTACTATTATTTATCTAGTGAGCACCTAATTAGCACTTTAAATTTCTAGCCCTTATTCTTTAAATAACATACTATAAAAATTCAGTACATCAGTCATGGTGGTTTTCAGGTCCATGAGCCTCATAGGAATTAAAGAATCTAGTTTTACTATAAATATCTAGTGATCACCTAATTAGCACTTTATTACCACGCTTAGTTTATACCTGATACAGCATTCGTCCTCGTTTTGGAGAGACCTGATTCTTAGATCTGTTGTTTAGCGAAATTGGAAACTTTTGTTTATTAATTACAAAATTTTACGATCCTCACCGTTTAGCACTTAATTAGCACCTAATAGTTTCCTTAACATTCATTATTTTATTATTATTTCCATTCCGTTGCATCACATATCCAATGCGATTTTCGTATTTTGCGTTGCTGGCATAACAGAGCTCCACAAAAATGGTTGAAACAATTCACTTATTTATAATAAATCCACTGGTACACATAATGAATTTGTGCTTTCAACAAAGTAAAGATTCTCTGGTGACAATTATTTTTGTGACAAGTGACTCAAAACTATTTAGCAATTATAGACCGATTTCCCAAATTGATAATTCTACAAAAATATTTGAAAAAACTCTCGAAATTAGGCTGATAAATTCCTTGCAGGCATAATATGATGTCTCAAAAACAATAAGTTCTTTTAAAAACGCAAACACAGAAAAAGCTATGTTAGATCGCAACAGTCAAATGGTTACTTGTCTTGATAGTCAAAGTGCTTGGCAATTTTTTCAGACTTGACTTAAAGCACTCACTAAAGTCTAACGATCAACTTTATATAACGACACTCACAATACATGAGCCCATTTATACAAGATGAAGATGCCATTGCGCCATTGCCCTACGATAGTAGGGCAATGGCGCAATGGCTTAATTTTCGATCAGCACATGAAATAGCATGAACCCATTGGCTACCTAAGGAAAAAAATAGGAATGCTTTTGTACAAATTCTACCAACTGATGGATATACTGTCACAAAAAGGTGTATTCAATTTGAACCACACTTTGGTTGAATCCGTGCTAACATATTGCCATTGTATAAGGATTTAAATCTATAGACATTGATATTGCATTACAGCTTGGAAGCATCGTCCAAAAATATCCAACACGTTCTTCAAATCACTCAAAATTCATTACTGAAAATAATTTTGAAAATGAAAAAGTCTGCAATCAGAAAAAATGAATTAACAAAAAATTAATTTTGTTGTAAAAAAAGCGTGGGTTCCTTTAAATAATATTTTTATTATGGCTCCTATTTGGCAAACAGCTCCTAACCAAATATTTACAACGATGGATGTTTAGCACCTCTCTTACCACAAAAAAATATTTTTTTGTAAATAGATTTATTCTTATTTCAGACTTATTGAAAGTCATTAGTTACATCAAGCCATAGGACTTATTTTCGATGTTGAACACAATCTTAAATTAGTTTCGAATAATTTTTTATTTTTCAGTTTGTGTTGCTATTGGAGCGTGTTTTTTTAGTTATTTAAACTATTTTTTGTTAGCCACTGCTCAGTTTGACTTGCCATTTCACGTCCATTTGTTTTAATATAAAATATATACACATGCGCATACAGTGTGGTTATCTAACTTGCTCTCACACAGAGACTATGTTGGGAAATTATTTAATCCTGGCGAGCCTAATCAGGAAAACGAGTACAACATATGGAATTATTGTATTTTCACCGATTCTTGATAAGTGTACAAAGTTAACAAATTACAAGTGAAGCTAATAAAAGTGTGTTAAAAAAAAGATAAACGTTTTCCAAATCTGATGTTATATGTATAAAAGATGTATCTATATTGAACTCAAATGGATGTTTTGAAATACTAACAAATTGAGTTTTCAAACATTTGATAAAACAAGAGCTATTCAGCAAAAACTATATCAGATTCCTCTTTATAAAAAATATCTATTCTACTTCATGCATAAACTATACAGTGTGTAAAAGCCAAATGAAATAAATTCATTATTTCGGTTCCGGTACATATTTAAACAATATCCCGAAACATGTCAAATTCAAATTATAATTTGACATACTTCAACGGAAAAATGCTACTTCTACCTTCAACCTCCATCCAATTTTTTTAAATGGGAAATATAGGTTTGTGATATATCGTTTGAAAGGTATCTTCATTCTTTATTCAAAAATGTTATCGCTTTCAAGTTTACTGCAACAATTAAGATAAAGTAAATTAAAATCATGTGGTTAACGAAATTCGATAAAATACACTGAAAACTTATTCCAATATACTCCTTTGAAAAACTGTAAATAATTTCCGTGGCAACGTTAGTTTAAAATGCCTTGTCAACTTATTTTGTATGTTACAACATTAGTTGTCAGTATTTTAATTTAAATCTAAAGTTCGTTAACTTCAAGTCCTATAAAATGATACCTACTCAGGAGCTCCTGGAAGACGATTTTGATAAAAGAAGCAAATGATGGACATGTTGGATAACATCCAATTAGAAGACGTTATGTTTTCTGTTGGGTATACTTGGTCTCTTAACTGTCATGCTAATCGGCAAAATTGCCGATACTGTTCAATGAAAAATCCTCACTGGATGAGAAAAGAACACACGCAATACGCTCAAAAGGTTAATGTTTGGGCAGGGATTGTAGGAAACCATATCATTGGTTCCTTTTTCAATGAAGGCAACTTGAATGGTGATAATTATTTGGTACTACTTCAAAATGATGTCATTCCAAGTTTAGCAAATTTATATCCCGATCCAGAAAACCCTCAAGTTCCAGTTAATACGATATGGTTTCAGAAGGACAGAGCATTACCACATTACCAAGTTAATGTCCAGCAATACCTCAATACGTTTCCCAATCGGTCGATCATCTGATCTTTCATCATTAGATTTTTTTATGGGGATATGTAAAAAGCAATGTGTACAAAACTAAACCTTCTGATTTGAATAATTGAAAAAAACTAATAACACTTGCGATCAGGTCGGTCACGCCAGATATATCAAATAATGTTAGAAGACAGTTTTATTTGAGATTAAGATGTTGCCAAGAGGTTTTCGGTGAACATTTTGAACATCTACTCCGTTAGCATCCATAGTTCTTTTTCGTATTCTACATTTCATTCCGTTCTGCATTACATTTTAGTTTTTGAATGTATTTTATCGAATTTTGGTAACCACATAATTTAAATTTATTTTATCTTAATTGTTGCAATAAACTTGAAAGCCATAATATTTTTGAATGAAGAATGAAGATACCTTTCAAACGATATATCACAAACCAATATACTTCCCATTTAAAAAATTGGGAGTTGTAGCTGTCATTCGAATGGGGTTGAAGGTAGGGGTGGCACTTTTACGTTGAAGAATGTACGATTAATATGTACAGTAACCGAAATAATGAATTTATTCCATTGGGTTTTTACTCACTATAATATTTTTAGAGAAGAACGGAAAACAACCAAAATTGAAAAGTTTAGGTATTCTTTAAAAACATTTTTCAAAAAAACCAAACTATTTCAAAATAATATAGCTGCCAATTAAATTCTGAAACAATAATATTACACTTTATTCCCACTTTTTATGCACGTTATTCCCTGCACAGATCAACTTCATCCATCTTTCCACAGGACATCTAAATGAACATAATCTTAATATTTTATGTATTTCTATTACTTTATACCGTTCAACAGTACATGCTATTTGATCAATATTATACTAGGTTTTCGGAGAAGCACAATACAGGCATAAAGTGCCTAGGTGTCCCTCCTTCACCAACCCGTATTTCAGTGAGTAAATGAATAATGTGAGTAATGACATAAAAATACACGTATTTAAAAACTGTATTTCGAATTGAAAATTAAATTATCCTATTGGAAATAAAATGAAATAAATAATAAATGTAATTAAACTGTGTATCTATTTTCCCATGAATACCACGCAATCTAATTTAACAATTAGCGCTCAATGAGGTTGAATTAGTAGTTTATCCAAGAGTGGTTGATGAAAATTTGCTTTTTGTTGTACTCTTGATAAATCTGTTTTGAATCCGAGTCAACTATTTTAAACAGACGACACAACCAATTTATCTGGTTAACGCAATCAATAACGTATTTATTAAATTGTTCTCTTGAAGAAGGTACTTTTCCATCATGCCTCAAAATGGCAAAAATTATTCCGATTCACAAATCGGGAAGAGTCACAGACGTTCAAAATTTCGGACCAATTGCGCTATTGAGTCCCTTTGCTACGGTTTTTGAGAAATATGTTGCCAACGAAATAACAGAATTCATGGATAGGTTTGCTTTAATGAACTCGTATCAATATGGGTTCCAAAAAGGCAAATCAACCTCAAATGCAATGATGACGCTTGTAAATAGATTTTTGGAGAAGTTAGACAAAGGTAACAAATTGGTTTGCACCTTTTTGGATTTAAGCAAGGCATTCGATCTTGTCAACCATGAAAATCTTTTTTAACAAAACTGGAACTGTACGGTTTCAGAGGAGTGGTACATGATTGGCTAAAAAGTTATCTGACAAACAGGATGCAGTATGTTCAAGCAAACAATCACACTTTGCTGAAAACAATAAATGATGTTGGGGTTCCCAGGGTTGTTTTAGCTCCTTTGTTATACGTGAATGACATTTCTAATAAAAGTTGTATAATGTATGCACACGACACCTCCCTCGTAGCTACAGGGAGCAATGTAGAGCAAACTGTCTTGGAGGCCAATGAAGAAATCAAAATATCTGAGGAATGGTTCTCTTCAAATGGATTAGTTTTGAACATGGAAAAGACAACGTTCATAAAATTTAGTCACTCAAATAATAAACTCGACCACCGCTTGTTGCTAAACTCTAACGGCAGATCTATCACTCAAGCACCTTCTACGAAGTTCCTTGGGCTGTATGTGAATGAACACTGTACATGGACTACCCATATAAATGAAGTGTGCAAGAAATTAGCTCCAAAGTTTATCTCCTGTACCAACTCAGGAAGACCGTCGAAAAATCTGTATTGATGATAATATATTTTGCACAATTTCAGTCAGTAATGACATATGGAATCATAGTATGGGGAGCAGTTAGAAATATCGTTGGAGTGGCCAGGATAGTAAGCTGTTAGAATATATTTCTACAGCTGAAAATCCCGACTTTCCATTCTTTGTATGTTATGCATATACTGATATATGCCAAAATAGAGCGCTGCCGCTGGGAAACAGTAGATATCATACAAGAAATGCAGCAATCCTTGAAGTGCCGAATCATCGTCTCCAAAAAACAGAACGTTGCCCAAAATACATGGCAATAGCCTTGTTTAAACATCTATCAAACTGCTACAAAGATCTTCCGTTGAATAAATTCAAAAAAATTGTCAAAAATATCTTATTAAAAAAGCGCACTACTCTATAAGTGAGTATGTCGGAGACTCATATTTTTAACTGATTTTATAATTCATGTATGCATGAATATTTTCATATTTTATATTCTATCAAACTACTTGTTTTCATTGCTTCTAGATGTTTTAGGTATGATCTGTAGTCTGTTTATAAGTTGAGCCTCTTATTTGCATAATCGAAAATTCGCATAGACAAACTGTTCCTGACACCAGAATTGTTCTGTATTATGTAAGAAATAGTAATAAGAACCAATTAAAAATAATTAACCGCAAATACTATTATATTGAGTCCTTTTACATGCTTTCATGCACTTAGTTACATAAATAACTATATTAATTATATTGACCACAATTTATACTGATACTGTACTATACTGACTTGTTCTGTATTATGCTAGACATAATCTAAAGAACTAATAAACTATTATTATTATTATTATTATTATTATCAATTATAAATAAAGGTAACGAAAAACGTAGTCTAATAAATCATTTTCTTGTGCCATCTTTTAATATATAAACAAAATAACAAAGTTCAAACTTTATTCAAGATAAGTTGTTATATGCAATACAACAATTTTTCGACACAAATCCATTCAAACTTTTGCTGATTTTATTTTTCCGGCTAGCCATTCCACACTTGTACAAATGATATCAATCTTGGAATTCAAGTTCTAAAAACTACATAAAAGAGAATTTCTTTCCCAAAATGAGCTAGATAATAATAATTTCCTGGAGAAATGCCAAATTGGTTTCAACATTTATAAAGCATATTGACTATTTACAATTTTCGTAAATTTGAAATTTTGAAAAAAAAATACTTATCAAAATTATATTAGTACCTAAGTAAATACCTATTATATAGTTTTTTTAAGGACACACAGGATTTCCCACTTTTCCGGGAAAAGCCAACGAGTCTACGGCATGAATTCTGCAAATGGACTTGTACCTCTCGCCTCCACCATCTCGATTGTAATTCCTTCCATAATTGTTTCTGGGCCTTTGTGAATAGTACGGTCTAGTATTCTGAGTTCCATATCCAAAGTTTCCATATCCATTATTTCCATAACCACTGGTTTCATATCCAAACAACTTCCATACCCCCGTTGCGTTTGCCACGGAAATCGTTAAAACTAACAATAACACAATACACGTGGTGCGAGAAAACATATTTTTCATTGTTTATTCTGTCGTGGACTACCTCTTCTCTGAGAGGTCTCCAAACGATTAATTTGGTGTTCAAGCTTGATTTAATATATATGACTATTGGCGCATTTATTTACATACAATCACGCAGATAAAATATTATATAGTCAGATTGTTATATCAACTTTTTTCTGGACAATTACTACTATATAACTGATTAGAATTTTTGTCGTCGAATTAAAAAGTTGATATGATTAATAAGTGACAGTAGACAAATCTAATATCTAAATCCAAAATCGAAACCTATCAGAAATAGATCGCATATAACAAGTAGGATATTGTTTACATATTCTCTTCTTGTACAAAGTTAAGGTCATTTTATCTCCAACCTTGACTCTTCATATTGGAAGATGTATTTTTCTGTCTCAACAGAAACAATGGGTAAGGGGGTTTTTGTGATTCATTTGAATTGTTTTATTCAAATTTGACTTCATCGTTGGAATTTTATTTTAACACTGATAATTACCAATACAGAACACGTACAAACTCAGATAAAAACAGAGGTAGTTTGAACACAAATACTTTTATTGTAGATGTTAATATAATAAACGACTTTATTGGAAGAATCAAACATACAATGAACAATAAAAAACTGAAATGAATCAGTTGAGTGAGTTTCATGAAAGTTGTTCCATTTTTATTTCTTCATAAACGCAGATTTACATGCTTTATTAATCATCCATGAGCGAAGTGAATCAAGAAATAATGTTCGAAACAAATTTCATAGATATGTGCTATACAGACAGTATGCTTGAATATACAATGTGTCCAAAATAAGGAGAAAGTGTGTTTGAATATACAGTGTGTCCAAAATAAGGAATGTTACCATTAAATGCTGCAAGAAATACAAACTCAGTTGAATTAAGAAAAAGTTGCCCATATCAGATCTTGTTCAAGTGACGTCTTGTACTATAGGAATTTAAAATTGAAGGGTACAGGAGAAGAACGACAATAATCCAATCGGTCGGGTTTCAAGAAAATGGAAAATATACGTTTAATTACTTGTAAGAAACTAAATTGGAAAGAAAATAAGTCACAAACAACATTTTTTATTAAATAACATGTTTTTAATAAATTGATGGATGTAGTCGATACTGCGTGTTAGGAGATCATGATCATCATAAACAATAAACTTTAGTTTATTATTTAAGTTTGAGAATGTCCATATAGAACGAAACTGCAGTAACGTTAGTTACAAATAAAAGTGGTAAAAAACATAGAAATTTTCATTTCTCTTTTCAACATGTTTTTTATTAAAAATATAAACAAAATCAACATTTAGCACTGATGGCACTATATCAAGGGTAAAAAC
>WOGN01002921.1:0-15988 GCA_015342105.1 Leptinotarsa texana
GATGGATGTAGCTGTGACCACGTAGTGGGAGATCATCATGAAAAATGAGAAATGAAACTTACAATGCTTTCTATCACGACGAAACTACATTAACGTTAGTTACAAAAAATAGAAGAGGTGCAAAACATAGAAAGTTTCATTTCTCATTTTCTCCCGCCAATTAATGTTGAATTTGTACCTGAGTTTGTAATGATTGAAATGACCTGAGCTTATGTACCAGTTTCCACATTTGAAAAAATATCCACTATCGAGGAGTTATTCAATTCTATTTGGCCATTCAGTAAACATTCTAAAAGATTGAGTTTCAAACGTCCACTTCTAAATATAACACGTCATATCCATGATTGAACTCATGTCCATCTACTTAAAGATGGTTTGTGAATGTGCAATTGGTCTTTTCATTCAAGACAACACCTCTATGGTTTTTGATTCGTTGGTGAAAAGTTTTTCCTATTTGGCCAATATAAAGTTTTTGGCAAGAGGCATAGGTCAACTTATATACTCCTGATTTATCTGACAGTATGATGTGGGTCATAAGTCAAACTGGAAGAACGTTCAAAGCTCGCATAAAGGAACACAGACATAGTTTTCTGAATGGAAAAATGAATTTTACATATGCCATCCGTTAAATCACAGAAGGACATGAGTTCAACTATGATTTCAAGCCCCTCCATTTTCAGAAGGAAGGTTTGAAACTAAACCTGTTGGAGAGTATGGAAATAAACAAATTCAAAAACTGTCAATATCTTATGAATGATCAAATTGAACTGAATAATTCGCCACTCTTGAATCTGTTTATTTTCAGGTAAGAAAAGTTAAGTATATTTAGGGTACTTTCCACAAATTTGATTTATTCATATATAATTTCAGGTGAATTCAATCATTAGAAAATAGGCATACAAGTGGGTAATATGTTAGAACATAAAATAGTTGTAATTTAGAAGTAATTTTTAGTTTACGCTTAAGGATGCTATTATATAGCGAAACACGTGTCGCGATTTTTGTAAAACCCTTTATAGTGAAATCATAAGATGAACTGTATTAATTAAAAGTTTCACTATTTTGAATGAATTTACTTGAACTATTATTCGTTTTGTAAGCCAAGTCCAAGCACTCTTTTTTCAAAAAACGAGCGATATTATTGGTGGGTTCACCAATATATCCGTCCTATAGTTTAATTTGGGTGGACCTGGTCCATGGCTAGTTCTTGTAGTTTTTGGAATAGATGAAATTGATAGTATCTTCCTTATAAACTTTGTTATATTTTATTCGATGGAACTCCGTTCTCTCTGGAAATTACTTTCCGACAGTATTCAGTAGTATGTGAAGCAATCATTGCTTATGCTGGTGAAGGTGTGTGGAGGAATTATGTAAAACGATGTCTACATAAGATGGTTTGTGAAGAATTGCAAAATCATGTTCATTATTAATTTATGTAATAGTCAAGTGATTTATTGAATTATTTACCTCTCCTTCACTGGTGGATTTTATTGACAGTAAAACAGATGTAATCTACGTATTAGTACCATTGCAAAGGACTCAGCAGGTTACCCATTATTAGTCCTTCGCTGCACGAAAATCTCAACATGAAGTGTTTTTTGAATACGTTATGGATTTTCTTCAAGTATTTTTGATTGGCCGTCTGTATTTTTTTTGAGAAGATTACCATAACCACTTTTAGGATATTTATAAAAAAATATTTTTTATTAATTTACTGATAATAAATAATATGTGGGAGTAAATTGATACGTTTTAGACACGATCTATGGAAGTTTCTCAGTATTTCAAATGAAAAATTAAACTATTATACATTTTTCGAAATAAACCCCCTTTAAAACATCAGCAGCTCTCCCCCACCCTATAATATTGCAATCTAAAATGAAGTGAACCAAAGGATGGTACATGCTCAATGTATTGAATGTGGAATATACTTTAATCAATGTTTCATAAATAAATCCAAGTTTGAATGTTCATATCATTACTATTATTATTCTATCTTTACTGGATCAAGTTTCTCTGATAGCCACGAAAAATAATTGCAAATTACAAGGTGAACTTTATCAAATTCTTTTTGAAAAATATTCAACCTCGGTGTAAATATGTCAGCAAAAGATAAGGAAAACACCCGTATTCACCCCGACAGTAGGCCATTTGCATTTTGTCTGGACTCATTAAACGAGATAAGGTTGGAGCAGCAAATTCGAGAGGAAAACGAAAAGGGAAATTAACAGTATGAATATGATGGAGCACACTAATATCAGAATTTATGTACGAACAAAATGGTTAATGACTAACATTCCCAAAATGAAGTTAATGCATTCGAACATTTCACGTTTTTCATTTTTTATTGAAGCATCTCTTGAGAAAACAGAAAAATTGGACACGTACATTTGATAAGAGAAAGAGCCTTCACTATGGGCAGGAGGAGTCTGGCTAACTTCAGGGTGTCGGTTTTTCGTGACAGTGTTCCCGCGTACCGTGAAAATTTTCTTCAAAAAAATTAATGATCATCACTGATATAATAATTTATTTCTTAGTTGATAACACTATATAAGGTGTTTGTAATAATAAGTGACGATACCTTGCCATTTTCATGACAAAAAGGTCATGTATATTCATTTCTTAACTTTTCCCAATTGAAAAACAGATTTTTTCGATTCCCCTTTATGAAATTCAAAGTACAATGAGTCGAGAGGGGCTTGGGTGCTCATTTCATTTTCAGTTTTCATGTGGTTACCGTTTCAACAAACTTTGAGTTATCACCCGAAAAACGTATTTATTTCTTATATTCTTTATCTCGAACAAATTCATCGATGAAGAAACTAATTTAAGGAAAAACGAGAAAGAGACATCACCGAATTTCATCTCTTCCAAGCTTTACTGAAACATAAATTTGCCATATTAATTTTTTTATGCTCTACTTCGCTACTTCCAGGCATGCGAGAGCATCCAGAAGTCTAGTTTTGAAGCGGTCCCAACAACTTCAGGAAGTATTTTTCTGCTCTCAGAATTTTGATATGAAACATGTGAACTTTGAAACGAGTTTCAGTGGCTCATTTAGTCTTACGTGGCAGTCGTCATAGCTCACTTCATAATTTCCATATTTTTCGGATTCTATCATCTTGCTTTCATTGGTTGCCCGATACTTACTGAAGTGATTTGGCAATTTTGAGGGCTGAGCCGATTTTTCACAATGCTTCTATGACAATGTTACAATAAAAACTAATGAATTTGCTTATACTTTAATTTATTCTATGAGAATGAGAAAACTAATTCAACATTTACAAATAATCTTTTAGTAAAGGAACATGAGTTCATTCACAATTAGGATGAGAAGAGATAAATAGATTCAAGGCTATGTGAAATCTGGTCAATAACTAAAGAGACTTTTTGTTCAATTTGTTTTCTAACATTTTTGAAAAATCTATTGTGGTTTCAATAACCGTTTTGTGAAAGTTTCTCTATAATGTGTTATGAAATCCGTTCATTATGGTATTTCATCAAGTGCCCACCATTTTCATCAGAAAAATTACACTCAAATTGTTTGGGAGCCTGACTTTAGACTTTTCGATAATTGGTAATATTGCTTTACCAGTTTCCCGAAATTTCACTTATATTTTCTCAAGAGCTGGTATCAAATTTCAGATGTTTGTCTACGAGAAAGGGTGGATCTTTCGATACTGAAACAAATATTTTCGATACAAATTTGAAAATTTTGTTTCTGAATATTATACAATTAATTTATCTTCTTGACCTTATACATGGATTTTTTTAAAAATTCTCGAATGCATTTAAGATATTCCAATAGATATATTCATATCTGTTATAGTGATTATTTCATAAAAGTAGTCCATTTAATACAAACATATTACGTCACTTCACTACTGTAGTTTTGTATTCGTTTTGTTGAGAATATTCAATCTTTTCAAATCTCTTTGAACTCCCACACACAATCACTAGAAACATCACTCGAAACCAAGTCCTGATTCACATAACATATAGTCTGAGAAGTTGAATTTTTGTTTCAGATGAAAATTATTTACCAGGGGAGGACGACTACCAGGAAAATGCTATTGACCGTCTACTTCAGTCAGCTCAGAAGTGAGTGCACTGGATTTATTTTCATTTAATGGGGTCTGAGTTAACGCTTCTTTGTTCCCTTGAAAGGGCTGTGATGGGTAATTTAGAATTCAATTCGCGGCTGAATAAGCAAGATGGAAAGACAAATAATTACTTTATGAATGTTGGAAAGTAGTTCAGACTGATGCACCGTTAGACCCTATTAAGTGATATGAGTTTTGGTGTGCGCATATTTTTGTTGGGCCTCGTATTATGAGAGTAGTTTTTTCTGTTGAATTTCATACTGCATATTATCTATGCCTATAATAGGAAAACATTGAAAAAAAGACAAATCCTTGTTTCCAGAAACAGATTGAATAAGAAAACTGAAAATTCAAATGGCAGAAATTAGGAAAAATTAAAGTTTTATCCATTATGAATTATTCATGGTAACTGTAAAATTCTGGCACAATACGAAAATTGTTCAAAGAAATCTCGAAATTGATTACTGTCTTTTCTTAATGCGTGCATATATTCTCTCGAAGGAAAAGGACAATTATAAAACGAAGGATTCATAAATGTTGCAATATGAAAGTCATCAGTCGGGAAGGAATGTGTACCAATGATATAATTTATGCCAATGGTATATACATGACATTTCTATTCTTATAAAGACTATTGCTGCCAACCGTAGCGGAATTTACTCGACGGTAGCGGCGTAGCGGATTTGAACATAAAGTAGCGGAAATTTCTATAAATAATAAATATTTAAAAAAATATGAAAGAAGATGAAGTGGACAGCACTCGAAGAATTTAATGCACAGTTGATACGAAATATGAAGCAGTGCAGTGGAATTTTGCTTCATGTGTAGCGACTTTATAGTTCATCCAGTTGAAAACGCTGATAAAGACTTTATTCACGATCTCTCTCGTGAGAAAGCGTGATTTGAAAGTAATATTTTAGGCTGACATTTTATATGTCGTCATGGAGTTAAAATACCATAATTTAGGCATTCAAAATATGTATTTTCAAGATATTTGAAATATCAATGGCAATTTCATAAAACATATTTCTTTGAATTATCAACTTTGAGCAATTCCAAAAAAGTTTACAATTCTTTATTTGGTATATGTATTGATGAAAGAAATACAGAGAAATATCTTGATTCAGATTTTATCAGATTTTCCAAGAAGAAAAAGAAGACACTTTCACGAATCTGGGAGAAAACAGTTATGCACTACTCGCTATCAATTGGTTAATACCGAGATATATACTGAATTATATTCGATAGGCATATCTGTAAAGTTCCCTGCAAGATAACATTGCCATTGGTTCTTGTTGTGAACCTAAAAAATGGTTTCAGAGTATTTCGGTCTATAAGAAGGCAGATTTGACAAAAAAGCACAACCGTCTAGTGTTTTGAGTAAATTATTAATTACCCACTATGAAATTTTTGTTTCTGTGTCCCAAATAGAGAAAAAACAACAAAAAGGAAGAGGCATCATATCGAAATCGGAATTCTGAGTGATTATTCTAGATGTCAGATGGTTTTAGAGACATCATAGTTTCAATACTGTCTTTGTTCACTTCTCCAAATCCGATTTGAAAATCGTGTCATTTGATTTAATGATTCATAACTGTTGTTTTCCCAGAAAGTAAATCAATATTTTTTATGTTATTAGATTAGAATAGAGTTGTTTCAATAATTTGCAATAGCCTATCAGTTGTGAGATTTCTTGATATATATTGAATATATATCTTTTCGAACTTATTAAGTAACTGACATATCAAATTTTGCAGAAATTGAAATTCAACCGGAAAGCCATGCCTATTTTGTAACTATTGACATACATCAAGAAAATGTAAGGCATTCTGAACTCTGACATATTGGACAGATTACATTCACCCTCTCAAAGACAGACTACTGTTCATCATGCATAAACATTTGTCCTCCACTTCTAAAAAGGAAAGTTATTGCTCATGGAGTGGAAATAAATGAATGTCATTTTCTTGAGGTCTGTGCTTTTAGAGAACCGAAGAGCATTTTCATTTCCGTTATACGCTTCTTTGTTTTATGTGTTTAGTTAGTTGCTTGTGAATAAATAGAACATAAATACGTCCTAGGAACATTAGATATCGCTCTATAACCACTATGTCAAAGTAACCTAATTGTTACTCCAGTAATAATCGAGAAGAAACGGAAATCTGAATGAAAATGATTAGAAGAGTGCTTGTGAAAAAGTACAGTTGTTTCATCAAATCCAAAAAATGTTATAGTGTAGCTCATTCGATGGTTACAAACAATGACGAGTAAGAGAAGATGCATTTTTCATTCATTTTATATGAAACTTTCACCGTTTGGTTTATATCAATTCAAATTGTTGTTTTTTTCTCGACAGAACTAAGGAAAAATATTTTCATTGCAGGTTTCTCGAATTGAAGTGGTATCACTAGTAGAAATGGCCAATAAATTTATCAAATCACGATAAAATTGGTAATAAAATCCACATATAGAAGGAAAAATCAAACGTAACTTTACAAAAAACATGAAAGTTAATGACGATGTCAATTTTTTGAAGCTCAATAAAAAGTTCCTCCGGTTACACTACTAGTAAGGTTTGAATAGGAATTCGTTAACCAACTCATCACATTGTTAGATTTTTCCTTCATACATTCCTTCTTAAATGTTGGTTTGTTTTTGAATATGAAATGGGGTTACTGTATATGTTCATATATTAGAGTTCAAATAATCTCTTTTATATTATTGCAGTTGCATTGAATCATCACATGAGAAAATATGTTTCTCATGAAGATGCATGAATACAACTGAAAAAACTCCAAGAAATTGTGAAAGTAAATACCTGCACAATTTAGTTTTCGTATGTTAATTTGGGGTGGAAAGTCAAGCGGACTGAGTCAGTTGAACATTTGATTACCAATCACGAGAATAACTCTGTTTTTGATCGAATCGAATCAGTATCTGTTTGAAAAAAATCTGTTTAAAATATGTTTTTCCGTTAATCAGCTGTCGTCTCCATACGAACGACAACTCTCAGAAGTTGCGAAACTTGTGCGAGCTCAGGACTAACGAGGTCTTACTTTCTAACGTGTGATTTCTAACACGGTTGCAGAATCAGTCAAGCTTCAACCAGATAAATTCTCTCGAGAAAAATATCTGGTCAAGGTGGGAATCGAATCCACGATCTTCCGATCGTGGGTCGGGCGCACTACCACCGCGGCCAATTCCACAACAAAAAAACTTGCCCCAGGTGAGGATCGAACTCACGACCTTAAGATTATGAGACTTACGCGCTGCCTACTGCGCTACCGAGGCAGTTATCAGGGATGAAGATTCTATTTTTCCCAGTTTTTGCTACCTTGAAGTTTCCTTATCTGTCTTTGTTGGTGTGTATTTTTTTGTTGAGATTTGTACATTGTTAAATAATGAAAACTCGTTTCGAAATTGATTTTCCAATTATTACAAAACAAGACTTAAATATTACAATTTTTTATTTTATTTTTGGAATGAGTTTCAGCCATAGAACTCTGTTATTATTGTTATTGATTAATGATATTTTTTTGTTATTGAATTCGGTGGGGAAGTCATAGCATTCTGCAAATATGGATGAACTAGATTTGCTTGGGTTCAAGAAATGAGAGTGATATTTATCAAAGTTATATGGAATTCAAAAACCCGAGACTATCGAAAGTTCTGTAGGTATAGGCTATACTAGACCTCCTCACTTCTATATTTTTCAATATCCCTCTTATTTTTTCTGATTGATAATTCGCCCGTTACTTGATGAAGATCCATAGTGATTTCATAAACTATACCTCACGATTTGACCTCTACAAACTTTATTTGATGTTATATTGACTAGAGCAGATAAGGGCATACTGTGGTTGCTATTTCCCGAATCGACTATGTCAACAAAACCCTTGATTTCTTGAATTTAGGAAATTTTGAAATATTGTAACGTGATCCAACTAATTCTTTTCAAAGATAAGTGAAAGAATGTTTATAAAATTCAAACATACGTTTTACTGAAAGAGAAAAGTTCAAATTAACATTGATGAACCTCCAAATTCCAAAATTATACTCAATTGTAAAACTGCACAGAGTAATACAATTAGACCAGTGGTTTCCTTTGTCACTGTACCATCAGTGAAATTATCAGAAAGGCTAATCAGTATCATTTTGAACCATTGTAGTTTTCAACCAAAATTCAGTCTACGGAATTCATATGACTTAATCAATAAAATAGAGAATATACCTCACCAGACAACGCAAAATTACTATACTTTGATGTGCAGAATCTATTTTCCAGCATACCTCCTGATGATGGTATTACTTTAGTAATAGAATTATTAGATACAAAATAGATTGAACCCAGTTATAAAACGAGAAATCATTGACCTTCGGTCGTCTCAAACAAAATTGTTTTCAATTTAACAACAATATTTATTCCTCTTCAAAAGGTTTGAGTATGTGAAATCCATTGAGTCCCTTATTTGCGCAAAATTTCATGAATAACCTAGAGAAGTCGATTTTTAAACATCCTTTGATTAAAAATTTCTTGTACTAGCATAGATATGTGGATGATGTTTGGTATATTTTACAGGTACTAAGAGACAATTAGATATTTTTCATAGGAATACTAACAAAATCCATAAAAACATTAAATTCATTATTGAAGTAGAAGCAGACAACTCAATCAATTTCTTGGACTTAGCAATTAGTATAATGAACAGCAAACATGATTTTTTAATTTATCACAAACCGTCCTATACGGATACTACCATACATTACGATTCTACCCACCCATATCAACTTGAAGTAGCAGCATGATTCACATTCACACATAGTTAGTGAATGTTCCTCTTTCAATAGATAATTTCAATAGAGAAATTAATATAACCAAGCAAATTGAAGTAAATAATGGGTTTAAAGCTGAATTAATAAACAATATACTTTCCAACAAAGTCTACGCAAAAACGATTCGAGAAATCTGGAATACAAAAATAAAGTGTGAAACGTATCCTAAGGGATATATTGGTCAAACTGGCAGATTATTTAGGAATCGAATCCAGGAACAGATCACCATTATTGAACTAGTTTTCTTAGAAAAACCAGAAAGAATTATAATTGATATAGAAGTGAGGTAATAGGCTTCAGGTGATCAGGTACCTCAGGTAGATGTTTAGATAATTCGTTGGAGGTAGTCTCAATTATGGTTATCTATATTATATAAATATTAGTGTAGTATTCAAATCACTGTTGACAAAGCTACTGTGTTAGCGAAACATGTCGTGTTATATTTTTCAAATAAAGTTTGTGGAGATCAAATTCTGAGGTGTAGTTTATGAAATCAATATACCTCTAGTGGAACTTTTCTTTGACAGTCAGAAATCTTTTAAATGAACTTGAAGTAAACTTGTATAAACATATGTGGATATATAGATTCCTTTATCACTTTCTAAAAATCTATTAGATCACCTGGTCACAGTTATTTGAAAGTCTGTTCCCATCCTTTTTGATTGTAGGTTGAACAAGAATAGTCTCACAACAAGAGAAAAAAATTCCGTTTGCATTGTAGGATTGTCAGAATCAATATGTATCTTCCTGTTTGTGTTTAACTACTTCAGAAATCGTTTTATTGAATAATGTGGAAATACAATATCAGACATTGTCTACTGTTCAGCCAAGATAATGGTTGCTTTGTAAGTGAGACCTTCAAAACTCTCTATCTTATTATTTATCGGCTCAGTTCCTGTTTCTGGAGCTGAAATGAAATTTTATCGTGACATTCAACGGAAACTCTGTTTGTCAGAAACTCCAATGTTGATATCCCAATAAAATTAAATAAGTGTTCCTTTATTTATCTGATGATGATATTTTGCTCGGTCGGTCCAACTTCCATGGACTCCCGTTTAGGTTTCGTCGCGCAGAATGCCGTTTTCATGCGAAACAAGTATTGTGGAGACGGGAGCCGACAGTAGAACATTGAATTCCTGGGGATTGGCGATGACCCTGATTAGTATTGAATCGACACTCTCTTGTTTCAACTAATGGAATTTGCTGAGCGGTAAGAGGTGTTCATTTCCGGAGTTGCCCTTTTTAGGAAGTTTGTTACTGATGAATTGATGATTGAAAGTGATTCTTAAGGAGAACGGATTCCATTAAACAAATGACTGTCAATAACTATTACAAGGAATACATCATTGACTCAATTTTTTCGAAACTACGAAAACAAAAAACAGTAAGCGTTATAAAACACTGACCTATTGTGGAAAATGGGCCTTCATTTGACAATTGGTTGAAAACAGAGCCGTATAACAACGCATTTGTAATTCAACACCCGACACCGCTGTTTCGACCCGCCGTACGTCTCATCAGTAGTGCTGATTTTCAAGGACAGTTGAATCCAGCAATGTATTCGTGGTTCAGCCTAGCACCACTGATTAGACCTATGACGGGTCGAGAAAACATATGGTGTTGTATCATGAAAGTGTTGTGTTTAGTCTCTGGTCATCAACTAGTTGCCTTGCAATGATACAGTGGAAAACGGATGATGTGTCTTGACGGTCGTCCATGTCGTTACTTGTTTTCGCAACTAAAGGCCTTCTGGAGGCTCGTTCATCGTTGATATTCGTGGATTGAATTTTTTGTCAATCCCATAGAAGGTGTCTTCGTAAGGAGAGATATCATCGCCCTTTATTATTTGAAAATTATTTCAATGAAAAGTTCTGACCATCTTTTAATCTGAATTATGTATTCGAATGGTGTATGTGTGCACAAAATTGTTGAATCTTGGAATAGAGAAGATCACTGAAACTTCACAATCAGTCAAATGTGAGATTACACTTATTTAAATTTGCTTTCGTTTCATATATAAAATCGATTTTCAAAACAAAGAATGTATATATCTGTAACTTAATTATCTGGACATACTACTCTCAAAATACGACGAAAATCAACCAGAAAGGCTCCGTTGTAGCTCAGAACTATTCAAAGTCATCCAAATAAATCCAGCTTTTCAACGGAACCGGCCGCTTTACCCGGTGAGGTCAGGTCAGATGGTATACACAGGCCGTTCTACAAGGCATATTGAGCGACACTGATTTTTTTGCGTCTCCGAAAACGAATATGTGTGGTATGTTCTTTGAAACGAGTTTCAAAGGATTGCTCAGTCTGAACGATACATTGATGGAAAGTCGGCGATAAATGAAATGATTTGTGGAAACTGTGGTAAAAAATATAGGTCAAACTAATGAAGCCATCAAAATTCCCCCCCAAGAGTAAACGTATATCCAGAGTCCAGATGGTGCAGAATGCTACCGTCTACAAGCTGTACATCTTCTTCCTAATCCCCGCATGAGAAGAACCGTTTCTTTTATTCTAGAAGCATGAAGTTTTAGATCTTTCCTATAAAACAAATGGGTGACCTTATGCCTCCGGTTTCCACAAATGCCATAGTTTTACCCTCGACAATTTCTGAGCGCAAAGGAAAATGCAGAAAAACAGAAGACTGAGGGAATCACCCTGAAATACCCACCCAAAGTGGCCCACTTTGTTCAGACCCTGGATTGACCGAACGTTATAGTGAAGCGAGTCTTCCAGAGTGGTATCTGTTGTTCAAAGTATCTCACTATTTTGGCGGTTATCTCAAGGCATCTAAGCAAATGTAGGATAAGCTCATGGGATGTTGCATTAAATGTCTTGCGGTAATCGATCCAGGATGTACAGGTTCTCCTTATAGCCAGCGATACCACCCTTCAAGCATGTTATCAGTCTATAATTCCTAGGAACCGACAAATCTCTGCTCTTCGACTGAACAATAAGGAATCTGCTGCTTTTCCCCCAGTAATGAGTTGAAAGATGGCAGTGACAAGATTATTCATTATTATTATCAGTATCCAAAACCAGCACTTTTTAATCAAAAAAAATTTAAAAAAAAAATTCAGTACTCATGTCACTCGACGCTCGTGTCACCAATCAAGTTGGCGTCTTCAGATGTATTCGTCAACGTGGTTGGTGAAAAGCGCATCGAGAAGAGTATTGTATGACTGATGATTGGGTAAAAATTGTTTGTTTTGGATTTATTCTACGCCAAAGGTTCCAGTTCTACCTTTTATCATAATTACTATTATATTATTAAAAATATTAATACATGAAAGGTCACCCTATTGAATGAATGATCAAAATAGTGTATCAGTTGAAGGCATTCGGCCTACACATACAATACGTTTGAATTAATCCTGATGAAACAACTGTGTTTTCCCGATTCTAGACAATTTTCATAATTAGATTGAACAGTAATTTTTCCACGGAACCCAAACTTGTACACTATCCCATCACCAGCACTTCAGATTTCCGTACGGTACAATTAGACACATGCCAGAGTAGAGTTGAACGTTGTTGTTTCTTACCAGTCGTTCAAGCATTTCAGCAATTACAGAAAATCACTATGCGGAAGTAATCTTCAAGGATATTCAGAGTGCTAGGGTGAATTGGATGCACCATCAGTGGCGTCTTTGAGGATCTGACAATAAGAGTTTTTGGGTGAAGCATTACAAAAATTCAAAATTCTTGATACATGAGAGTTATTTACATTTTGGTATGTATTTATTGTTCTCTTCAGGAAAAACTACAACATTGTTCCCAAAATTTGATTCACAAATATTAGAGATACTAACGATTACCTACATTGAGTGGAACAGCGATATTGAAATAAAAGTTGTGACTTTGACAACATGCCATAACAAACAACAAACGATAATCAGTCAGACGATAACACAGTAATATTACTAAAATAATGCATGGTATTCTTTGAAAAGTATCTTAATTAAAAATTTTGTCAGCACGGGCACATGTCTTTGTGAGGTTACTGTATCACCGATTTTAGAAACTATCGGAATAAACATACAATCTTGGGGAAGAGATTACCAGAAATATTTATGGCTTCGAGAAAAAATTATTGCCTGCACAATAACCATTGTTGCAATCTTCATCACTAATATTAGAGAAAACGATGTGAAATTTGAAAATTATTCGTTTCAACGAAAAAATATCCTACTTGAAAAATTACATTGAAGTTTCTGGAAAGGAAAATACCTCAAAATTATAGGATGTAATCTGCTAAAAAGTTGTGTACAATGTGAGGACTTTCATTTCATTGCAAGAGAAATGACCACATTCCACTCAAGTGAATCAAATCACTTTTTCATTCAAACAATGTCCCGACTGAGAGATAAATACCATCTCAAGAAACAACCGTTTTGCAGTATCATGTTCCTCAGTTGAAATTATAGTATTATTGAAATTCCTTCATTTATATGTTAACTCAAGGCTCATCTCCGTAAGCTAACCTGCAATTGCTCTCATGAGGAGTATTACTGCCTCTTAGTATCTTGGATGTTTGACCAATATAAGTATACTATCTCAGATTAACACATTATTGAAGTTAAATATTTACCTTCAGAAAAACTGGACCCATAGAGTTAATAGTTCAGTGAGATTTGTATTGTGAAGAACTTAAACATATTCAACAGGAGTAATATTTGGATCAATGGAGGGCTACTTCTCAGGAGGGGTTAGAAGAGCCGGCATAGAAAAGTCGGAAACTATGAGAAATACAAAATCGTTAAGTTAAGAAAAAGTTGCCAATTTCTGACTCAAATTGAATAATGTTTCTCTTTATTGAAATAGAAAGATATTCCATCACATTGACAAAAATGGATCAATGAGACTGCGAAAATACTAATGATATTGCTTCCCAATCTCATGGAAATATTTCCACCAGCAGATAATTTCATGGAATTTTGAGCTTATAAGAATACTCTTTCATTATCTGTCTTTGTCAGAAAGTAGAAGATACTATGAAAAAATTTGTCAAACACTCTGAATGTAACCACGAAGCTTCCATCTCAGATGCTTGGACGACCTAGATCAGTGTAGAGCCTTGGAGAAGTGGTTGTAAAGTGATTTCTAATTTTCATTACAGACGTTCCTCCTTAATTTACCTTTTCAGAAGAGCATGCGTCAGGAGAGGAGGAAACTGCGACCACAGACCCAATGACTGCTGCTACAACAGCTCCTGCAGGTGCAACCTCTGGGGATCCAACTGCAGGTGTCAAAGGATGGGGCTTTTCCAGAAATGGGGTTAAAATCTGAACGATGCCTCGGTAGATTGGGGTGACGATTGGAGAGTACGGTATCACAACCCACTTAAAGGTCATTTGATTATTTTCTGATGTTTTCTTGAAAAACAAATCGATACTGAACACTCCCATTGTTATCACTGAATTATAAGAAAAGCGTCAGGGGTGTCAAACCTGCCGCCCATTTCCTTCCTAGGTTTCCCCCAAAGGACTGATTTTTGTACTGTGCTTTTTGGGGGTGGGCTTGACGCTCACGAAGCAGACCACTGCATGATCTTGGCTGACGATATTAGCAAAATTTTTGAATTATTTTCTATCACATTGCAATTTTGACAACAGATAAAAATAAAAAAAGAAGAAAAACCAGTAATCAATTTATCAGTTCTAAACCCTTTTTCATTATTTGCATTCAAGACAACGATTCCGGATTATTGAGAAATGGTTGAATTATATCACGAGGGGCATACAAAAAGTAGACAGAAATCTGCGTGATAACTAATCGAAGTTTTTCGGTATTTCTTGTATGCCCAATGCCAGCTGCATACCTACTGAGGGTTTATCCAGCCACATCCTCAGTATGTTTGCATGTCCGGCTCGAACCAGATTATTCTTATATATCATATTGTAATTATGTATCTATGTATAGATGTAACGCCATGAAGGAGGTACTGTTTCGGATAAAAGTGGATATGTACTGGATAACCTATAGAATACTAGTAGTTGAAATATGTATATTTAACGTTTCTATATGTACGTATATGTGAAGAGGGTACAACATTCACAATTCTGTCAATATTAATTATATTAATTGGCCTAATTGATGTGTTTCATTTCCAGACCATAGCTATTGAATTCACCCTCGGATAAATTTCAATATAAATAAGAAATATTCTGAAGTACAGGCAGACATTCCATGAAAATGGTACTTTTATGAATTAACATTGTACGTACATTAGAAATAATGTATAACGGCAATGTAACTGACAATAAGCGTGAATATATTTCCAGAGATTAATGAAGATTCATAACCATGGAGCTTGTAAAATTACTCATTTATGATTAATAGTCAATATCTGTATTGACATTATTGAAAACTGATATACAGTGCATTTCTTCAATGTCCCCCCTTTTATTTTTTGAACGGGTCTACTCAATAAAGTTGAAATTTGGTATAATTAAATTAATGCATGAATACTTAATTTTAAAATGAAATTCACAGATGAAACTTTCGAATTGGCAACTGGGCGCCATCTAGGAAAAAAATTAAATGGAAAGAGAGGTCTTGTGACACATCATTTTGAAGCTTCTGACGAATACTTCACAACCCTAGTATGTGAAGTCAATATCTTCACTTACTACAAAATGACTAAACATTTAATAATTTCCTGAAGACCAACACATTAATATCGATATTTCTAGAAATATTTTGTTTTATCTGCCATATGGCAATTTTAACCACCCGATAAGGTTTATTGAGTTATTTTTTGTTTATAAAAACGATTAAAAATGTTAGTACGACAATAAACATCATTGTTCACTTAGAATATTTCCATTTAGTTTTCGGTTTTACTAGTAGAAAGTTACCACGTCAACAATCTCTGAAATGGTCAATTTTCGTCCATTGAAGGAAAAAATTCACGGTGTGACACGTAACTTTCACGAAACCGAAAGGATTTTCAATGAACTTTTTCCGTCCTTCCTGTAGAAAACATAACGGTAGTCAACATAACAAAAAGCCCCCAGGTCATCCGTCCAATCCGTAAGAAC
>WOGN01002922.1:0-15988 GCA_015342105.1 Leptinotarsa texana
AATACTTTATTATTAATTGCTTGTAACTCGCAATTTTTGCAGTCTCGAGGTAAGGCGTAAGTATTATTGATTTCTTTTTTTACTCAAGGTCATAAACAATATCATCACCTGCTCTCAACTGTTACATATGTTGAATTTTTGGGTTCCTAGACTGTCATCTAGGAATAGTGTTACACTTTATCTCAAAACTCCGCGTACAAATATAATGAAAAAATCTTCAATTTATACAATGTACAATACCTCTGATTCTGTTAGTCATGTCCTAGATATATTCAACTGCGAGATCATACAAATCAAAAGACATTTCTTAGCTAACTGACAGTTGTGTTTTTATTTATTTTTTTTTATATAGATTCACAAATTATATTATGTAAGTACATATTTGTAAATGCCACTATTACTCCCTATTCTGTAATTGTATGAAATAAATAAATTGTATGAAATAAATAAATAAACTAAATAAATTTATTTGTATTTTCATATGTTATGATATTCTTGTTCTCAGGCATCGACTGCTTTGTCCTACATTATATTATTACAGTTTTCAGTTTATTAATACCTAGTATAGTCTCATCGTGTTTGGAAATTTTACCTTGAAGAGTATGAATGCCGGTGCCAATTTTTTCACTTGATTATAAATATTCGCGAGATTTTTGTGACGTGACTTATGTTCCCAAATCGTTTCTCTTCTCAGTTGTCTGGTTTTTCAGAATATTTCTATTAAGACGAGGTATTTCTCGAAGGAACTCATGTACACACATACAGTTTACCTTTTTCTAATGGTGTTTAATACCCATGAACTTAATATATAGAAAGGTAATTCAAGTACTGCTTCAAAAACGTTGATTTGTGAAATCACACTTAGGAGTTATACAAGGTTCCGTTTTTGATCCTGTGTCTTTCTTATTTTGTTAATAGTATTGATGAACTGTGTGACAACATTCATATAACAATCTTGACAAGATGCAGTATTCTCTAGTACATACAAAATGTCATAAACTTATTCTGGTCTACGAAACGGAATATGTGAAACATGTTCCTTGAATCGTGTTTCAGTAGTTCACTTAGTTTGACCAGTTTTTAGTTTGTGTCACAGTTTTTACTGTATATTTCGTTAGCCCCAGACTATGAGCTTTGAGTCATCGTATTTATGAAAAGTAGAGGATTTAAAAAGAAACACTCTAAATTTTTGTTTTCTAATCAACCTATCAACTATGTTTGAAGAATACCCGTTACTCTCAGATATTTCTTTATTAACTTTTCTCTCGAAGTCAAACCTTTTTTGCTCAGGGGGAACGTGGCCAGCCTATGGACAAGAAAAGTTGATCCTACCATTTTTTGTTATGTACTATGGTATCAGAAACATCTGAAAGTGCTAGAATTGTAGATACCCAAGAAAGTACTTGATTCTAAGTTATTTTGAAAAATATTTCAAAAATAAAGTACAAATTCTGTGAGTTTTCTCAGGCTCAAGAATAAGTACAAATCGTTTGTCTGGAAATATTAAATGGTAGTACTCTTATGTTCCGAAATGTTTTCTGTAGTCCTGCAGTCTGTAGATTCTGAAAAATCTACTTCATTTTACTAAAATTACACCTCCACCTTCCTCGACTGGAAGGTTTATCAGAATACTATTATATTTATTACGTTCATATTTCTTTTTGAATTTATTTTTACAAAATTGATTGACTTGTATCAAGAAGCGGTCAAAAACCATCAACCTCCCTCATCTGCCTTTCTACCTGCCCATGCCACTGCCCCAATGGTCTGCTCGGTTGTTGATTCTCAGACGTGCCGATACCTCGATCATATTAATTATAGACCCGACTGGACCGCAGAGGATTTTATCTCTCTTTTAGTTAACGAGACCGCTAGCCGAGAAAAAAATCAACATTTTATTGCATTTCGAGCCGATCGCCGGTGTCTAAACCCGAATTCTCAGAAAAGTGACGCACGGTGTGCCTCGAGGTACTACGACGGGGCAGTAGAGGTCCGGCGTTGGCGTTGGAATCCGCAGTTTGTGCCTCTTTCAGCTCCAATAGCTTTCTGGATTTCTGATATGCCATTGATTACTTTTGCTTTGTCCTCTAGCAATCGCTGCAACTGTTCTGTTAGTTCTTGTTTTCCTAACGTTACTTTTCAAACACCAGTCGAGTAAACAACAAGAAGTCAGTTGTGCATCTTAGAATTGAAATTCTATTTTTAGTATTTTTCAATTATACTTTACTTGTTGTATCTGAAATTTTTGTTCGGTTTAGCAATTTAGCTCCTCTTTTTCTAGTTGTTTTCCCTAATAGCCTAAAAAGAGTTTGACAAGGGTTTCCATTCCTGTAATATTCCAGGGCCACTTGAAACTTGAGATTCTGGTTTATAAACTTGCTTCCTTTTATAGAATTTTTCAATTGGCTTTAACTCTGACCTTCCTTTCACTGCAAAACTGCATTAGACGTACAAAAATAACATTTTTTGAAGTCCTATTTAGTCGTGTTTTCTGTAATTGTTATGTTTTTTCTTGTATTCGAAGAATCTTCTACTTTTTTCCAGCTTCAGTTTTATTTGGTCCTCGTCAAAACTCATCTTCTGAATACTATTTCTTTTCTCAAATTCCATTTTAGCTTGGATCAAATCAATATTGAATCTTCCGTAGCACCTTGCCATAATAAAAGTCCTGAATTCCTGAATTGGACTCGGAATATATGTCAATTTGTTTGGTGAGAGGATCTTTCTTTTCCCCTCATGATATTAGTATGAGATGAAATAACAACTATTGATAAATAATTATGTTTATCTTTTTCAATAAGTTGTCGTCACTTTGATATAATAGGATGAACATACACTGCCTTTAAAGTGATGGTTACTTGTTTATGTTGTGTATATAAGTAATCTTTAATGAAAATAGGTTAACATCTATTTCTAAACCATTTCCTGACTAACAAAAAGTGTATGAAATTTATTTCTTTATGTAATATGTGGAGGTAGATCAGCAAACTAGACATTAACAAGAAATTTTGTGTATTTTCAATTAGGCCGTACTGACGTATTGTTTCTTTTGTTCCAGGTTGCAAGATAAAAGCACTCCGTGCCAAGACGAACACTTACATCAAAACGCCAGTGCGCGGTGAAGAACCAGTCTTCGTGGTCACCGGCCGCAAAGAAGATGTCGCCAAAGCTAAGCGGGAAATTCTCTCAGCCGCCGAACACTTCTCCCAAATCCGGGCCTCGCGCAAGAACAACCTGGCAGGCTTAGGCTCGGGCACCAGCACACCCCCTGGCCCCCCAGCTAATATTCCAGGCCATGTTACCATCCAAGTTCGAGTGCCATACCGCGTTGTCGGTCTGGTAGTGGGCCCCAAAGGCGCCACCATCAAGCGCATCCAGCACACCACCCACACCTACATTGTCACCCCCAGCCGCGACAAGGAACCAGTATTCGAGGTCACCGGTTTGCCCGAGAGTGTAGAAACTGCGCGAAGAGAAATCGAGGCACACATCGCCATGCGCACCGGCAATGGAACATCCATCAATGGTCTCCCCGGTCTTGGGGGGCTAGACGAAAATGAATTGTTCGCTTCGCTGTACAAATCGGGTTTGAGCTCCATTCTGAACTATATCGAGCCAGCCAGCGATCCCTTTCCGATCACCTCTTCTACAGGAAGCAGCGGGGCCTTCAGCAGCTCGGGGTCCAGCTCTAGCTCCAGCAGTTCGTCCAGTAGCGGAGGAAGGGACTTGGGAGCCATCTGGAGCTCGAACGATAGAGACGAGGGTCTTGGCGACTCGCCAAGCTTCGACACCTCCACTGCCCTCTCCAGCATCTGGTCGTATCCAACCATGTCTGCCCCATCGAGACCATCCCCCGCCAACAGCACTAGCCCGGTGGACTCGCTACTGAGCACGACCACCAAGTGCTTGGTCTGCACCGACGCCAAGGTAACGCACGCTCTGGTGCCTTGCGGCCACAACTTCTTCTGCGTAGACTGTGCGACCAGGGTATGCGAAGGTAGCGATGCGCAGTGTCCCGTCTGCACTATGCCCGCTATCCAGGCTATCCGCATCTACTCGCCCAACCCTTAAGTTTCTTTCGACGAAGGTCGATCTCGCTCGAATTCTATACCGCATTCCCGGGCGCACGCCCCGTGTTCAGTTTCGGGTCAGGTCATGCTCTCAGCTTCATTTCCGGACACATACAACGAAAATTGAATTGAATTTGCCTGGTTTTTGAATTTTTGGTTTGGACTTGGTGGGGATGACTGATCGCATTGGGGATTTCAGATTGAACAAAGCTTCTGAATAAGTTTCGAGAAGGTTCATTTCATTGCTTGCTGTTGTTTCCTCCCATTTTGAGTAGCTGATAGAATCAGTTCCTTCAAAACTGCACCTGGGGGTGCAGATAGACCATAAAGACTTGCTTGCGCAAAATCTCACCACGAGTGTGAAAGGGGTAACTATATACTTGCCTTTATCTCTCAGAATGCTTTTCTAATAAACTTGGTCTACTTTCGAATAGTACCAAAAAATCCACATAAACCAAAAAAACTTGCTGGTGCAGAATGTCAGAGCTAGGATTGAAAGTAGTAATATTCTTATTGAGATGTTTCTAGAACTTCCATGGCGATCTATCCGCCCCAATAAAGTCGTGTCGTATTTTAATTTTGTTTTAATTTGGTTTTGCTATCGGTGTGAAGCAGAGAGCACGATCTACTTGAAGCGTAGTCATCATTATGCCAGTTCAATTTTCTTTATATATCACGTTTTTATAGTATTAGAGTCATTGGTTTATTTTGTATTTTTACATCTATCGTGGTACCCATTACATAAAAGACATGACGCGACACTATTTCGTAATAATAATGTAAATTTTTATACTGTCGATAAGTGTTTCGTTATTTTTTTAAATATATTTTTTTAAGTTTCGCCATGTGAAGAGTCACATTATTGAAGTCTGAAACAGCAATTCTCAAAATATTATTTAAGTAATATAATAATTGAAAAAATTTAAAAATAATATATGAACGAAAAATATAGCAAAAAACACAAAAAAATATATATTGATAACTGAAGTGAGAATTAGATTGATAGTTGAAAGAAAAGGGTTGATTGGTTGTGCGGTGAGAGCAGTGCAGAAAAGCAAAAGGCTACGGGGGCAGTCACAAAATAACTCAACATGAAGTGGCAAACCAACAGTTATCGCGACGCCATTTTAAAAAACAGGATCAGCATTTGGTTTTGAAAAGTGACAGAATATTAAAATGACATTTCTGGAAATATATGAAAAATTAAATAACATCGGCGACAGAAATATTTCAATCAGAACTGAAAAATACTACTGAAACAAACTATTTGAGTGTACTTACCAGTTTTGAATAGTATCAATGCTTACTGCATTGATATCCTACACACTGCGCCAAAATACATGTAGTGAAAAAATTCAAAGACTATTGATATTTGAGTCACTAAACTTAGCATTGTCAGAAGTGATTTCGTGATAACGATTCGACCACGATTTCTACTTGCCACTGTCATCAGGATTCCTTGTGATTCCCATATTCAGATTTTTCGAATGGCAACCCATCTTCACTTCATTACGAAACCAATGCTATAACTGCCCTGTGTTTCTTTGACTAACCGTTTTTCTGAAATGGCGTCTTGGTAAATGTTCAGGATGGCGTATGCAGGGTTGAGACTCCCTTGTAGCCCCCAACACTATGTCGGGCAGGTTTTGGGGGTCTATCGGCTGTGATCTATGCCAAGCTACCAGTGGCGGCGCGGACCCGTGGGCGTGCCCCCCCTAATAACGAAATACATATCCCTTATTGTTAGTTGATCACGCATTGTTGCAATTGTTCTGTTATGTCATATAACGTGACACATATAATTCTATATTTCTTATAGCATATAAGTTGTGAGAGATTTTATGATATAAATATAAATTATTTATCGTGGCGCCTAACGTCCGTGCCGCCCAGATAGTCCCTTTCACTAAACTTTTAGAATGATCGATTGAATCGAGAGGGCGAGGAATCGGGATACGTTACTAGCTTATTTTTTATGCAAAACACGTGGTTACTTTGATTGAAAACTATGACTGGTTCATATTGAATGCAAAATTCCACTCTCAAAAGTACGCACGTAATAATTTCTGTCAAGGCTCGATTGGAATCTCGTTTTTTTGGCGCCGATTTTGTTCATATTGAATAGAATATTGAAAAGTCACCAAAAAGGCGCGAAGATTATTCATATTGAATAGAAAAATGTATTCTAACTCATCCCATTCTTACATTCTTATGTTTTTACTATTAACAATTCGAATAAGTCACCTTAGATGCAAGATGTTTGACAAGTTTCACTTGACGGGTACTTGGTTTCTACCTATAAATCGGCGAAGAATTGTTGGTGTTTTGGTAAATTTTCAACCCACTGTTTTTATTTACCAATTTTCAACAAAGTTTACGTAATTTTGTACTGAAATCACTCTTTGAATAAATCAGAGTCATGTGCTTAAACATTTCAGGTGAAAATCGACATGTGTTAAATCATAACTAGTAACTAGTCAAAATTAGATGAAAAGCGACCGTCAGGTTGAAATTAGATTGAATACCGCATTTTGTATCTTCAGCATTTCTTATGGCTTTCCGTTATCTCGCTGCACATCAAAGATATTACTTTCGATAAGTTCAATAGACAGATATCCTGCTTCTTCAGTAACGTGTCTCGATTTTTCGCCAAATCTCGTTTTCCAAATTTAAGTCTCGACCCACTCCTGCCCCATGTGCTTCGAACCTTCAGTATTCACGTCATCCCCTCCTCAAAGCGGGCTACCGCTCTTGGTAATTTTTTTATGCATTTCTCCCTGCCTGCACTTTTTGTAGACAATTCAGCTATTCGACTGGCCCAGATTGGCAACCATGCGCTTATATTACTTATTAATATATGTATTATTATATATTAAATATTAAGAAGCTATATTTTGTTTTTATTTATTTTTTTATTGTAGTATTTGGAAATTATCGTTATTAGATAAATTTATATATTTTATTATCCATTATTATTGCTTAGCCAGTCTGGATCAGTCGCTGAGCGCGGAAGAGCAAGACCCGGAGACTTAGTTTGTTTATACGTACATTGTAAATAAGTTGTTGTTTTATAACTATTACTACCATATTATTATTACAATTATTATTTTATTTTTTTACATATTTTTGTGAAGATATTTAAATATGAATGTTAGTACAATGTCCACAGTTGTGTGCAGAGTGACTGTTTGAAATAGTTTAATTACATTTTTAATTAGTTATATTTATATTGATGATATTTTAATTATACGAAACCAGGCCAAGCTACGAGCGGATATTTGGCAATTCCGCGAGTCTCCATGATAATTCTTCATTCATCTCCCGTAGCGTGGACTATCATTGAAGTGATTTTTTTTTTGTAATTTTTTATTGATTTTTGAATATTAAATGTATAAGTGTGTTTTCTATTTAGAAATTTATAAAATAGTACGAATTTTTTACATATAGCGACTGACCTTACGCTTAGGAACGTTTTGCTTAGTTGGTCATAATCAACAGGGGAACCGAAGCCGTGAACTGGCATTTCGATTATTACTATTATAATTATTAGCTGTGCAAAACAAGACTAGGCCACTCACTGCTTTGGTTGCTCCCTAGAGAACTATAGCAAATAATAATTAAGGTTTTGACTTTTTTTTTATAAAATTACTCGCTACCAAATACTTATTATAATAAATTTCAGTAATTTATGTTTTTTGTTTTTTATTTTTCTTTTGTGAGACCACCGCTTGGTTGTGTTCCCGCATGTTGTAGATGTGTTGAGTTTTGTTGTTTGGTGTTCAACATTCCTGCATGTTACTGAGTACTGTAGTGTCTCCACTCACAAGGCACAATTTCTAATAACATTTATAGGAGTAAAAAAGAAGATCGCATTTTATATTTTAATAATCCCATATGAAGATATTTTAGTACGCGTATAAATTAGATGTAGCAACTTTAAATGACATTTTCAGTAAGTTACTTCAAGAAAATAGGAATTGAATTAGCAAAAAGGGGAAAACCCTGCAAAACTGTTCAGGTTCCCAGGCTTCATTATCTGTCTAGTTACTAGACTCTAGAAAGACACAAAACACACTACAAAGCTTAGCAGTACCATAGTTTGATTACTTAATGTCTCAGTCCCGATCTCAGCAGAATATCCATTTATTTGGAATGCAATTCCTCACAAATAATCTCATAGGTCAGTTCTATTCTAACAAATTTCTGTTAACAGAATTTCAAGTTCTAGTGAATTTCCATGTTGTGGAGGAAAAATAAATTAGATTGGGGAAATACATTCACCATTTTTTCAGTACTTAGCATGGTCAGAAATTGAATCCTGCCATTTTTTTATTTATGTTTTTTTTCTATTTATTTTATTTCCTTTCAATGAAAGCAATCATTATTATTATTAGTTAACTTGAACTAATACCATATGAAAATTTTTTGGCATCCAACATTTTTCCATATACACTATTTTGGCTAAGATAAATTCTGTTGGTGTTTAACATAAAAGCTAGAGTCATTTACTTACTACTGATTCTTTTGCTTTGAATGTTGAGAATAAGAAAAAATAATTGGATAGTAAAAAATGACAACGAAATTGAAATTGCTTATAATGAGGCAAATAATGAAATTTATATTTCTCATGAAAAAGGAAAAGAAAACTAAATAAATGATGTGGGTGAGCAGGAATAAATACGTACAAAAGAGACTAATGTGAATAATTATAATATTGATAATGTTAAGCCATGATAGCAAAAAAAATAAAAATTTCAACAAGCTCAATACTAGCAAAAGAAAAAGAGAAAATAATATTTTTTAAGAAGATATTGATTCAAAGTTATAATACTTGAATCAAAATCTGATTTCATCTTGTTGATTTTTTTTATATAAAGCTAACTTCCGAAGAAAAAATGTAAGAAATCATGTCATCAAAAATGAATACAGCTCCTGATGATCATCAGATTACACTCGAAAATCTAAAAGAAATATTTCACTCAGTAAGTCCCAATAAATTACTAGTTATCAATAAATTTATTTAAGAAAGAAGTAAACCTAATTACTTGCAAAGAACTATTCTTGAACCAATCTGTTTAATAGAAAAAAATGAGCTCAAATGATATCCTAGATATTTTTGTGAAAATCTTCGATAAAGTAGTATTGTGAATGTCAACGTTGGTTTCAAGAAATGTTAGTGTATTTGAGTGAAAAATTTCTATAGAAGTTCAATTTAGTTGTAATAGTTTCAGGTATAAAAAAGTTTATGATACGGTATACCCTAATATTCCAGTGATATTATGCCACTCAGGAGGAAGATATCACACAAAAAAATTATTTAAAAAATACCTTCAAAATAGAAACCAGTAACTAGTAATCAATAACTGTTAAAAGCAAAGCATTAGTTTCCATTCTTGGTGTTTCACAAGGTTCAATTTTTTTCTCAATTTTCTATTTATTCTATGTTGCAATATTGAAAATAAAGGTTTGATCTGAAATATACCTTCCTTCAACAAACAAATTTTTGAATTTTTTTCAACAGATATTTTACATGAGTTTGAAATAAAGTAAATCAGTCTAACTCAGAAATTAATATTCCAAAAATTATCCTTTTTCATGTAAAAATCGACCTATTTCTTGTTTTTTATACCATTTTTCACTCCAGTCCTAAACACAATTGCAAGTTTTCAAATTATCATATGGTGGAGTTATTTGAGAAATGGACCCTTCTCAATAATTCCATGCATTAGATCTACGAAAATTGAACGATCTGGAAAAATTTGTGTACTTCAATAGAAATACTAATTGTTTTTTATAAAGGTCCAAATAGCTCTACCAAATGTTCATCATTACTGATGCCATATTCGGGAAAGGGGTGCTCCCCCTTTCCCGAAATGTCAAAAGTGCTATCATTATATCCTAGCTGCCTAATAGAAAATTTGAATCATATTTATTTGTGTCGTTCTCAACAGAATCATTCTTCAAGTAGATAAAATGAAAAATGTTAATCTACATAAACAGAAAAATGTTCCCTACCCAACAGACAATATTCTGTAGTTTACTCGATTAGTATTAGGAAAACTTGAAGTTGCAACATGGAAATTCACTGAAACTGACTCTATACATCAAAAAGTTAAATCCATGTATTTTTGTAGGCATTTTTTAAAATTTAAAGAACAGGGGCATGAAGTTTTGAGTCAACAGACTCGAGCCTATTGCTCTAGATATTTTTAATAGTGTTTTTGTTTCTTCTAGAGTGCTCTTAGTAACAACTTCCTATTTTCTTGAACTGTATAAGTGTAATAATAATAATATAATATGCTCAATAAGGTTGAACGCTAGAGGAGAGTAAGTATTTTCGGGTCACAGAACGGCGAATATAGATGGATTGATAAAGTTTAGGTAGGAAATTTACAGATAGGAAAAGTTTAGCAACGCCGTTTTGATATTGGGCACGACTTTTAGAAGGTGCTGCAGCAACCGATGGTTTTATTAAAAGTCTTCCCGCCCGAAATCATTTTATAACCATTTGGAAATCATGTTCATTTTCATTACAATAGTATTCTGGTTTTGGATAAAAGTGAAGGAAATGTTGCATATCAGAACCTCGATTTTTTTCGGACACCTTCAAATTCACTTACAAAAGAATTGATCCCGTGGATCCCATCTACTTTCAGGCAGAAGCACCCTATTATAGAGATTTCTTTCTCAGTATGAAGGCATTCATCACTGTTAGATTGTAGATGATCATGAATACAGCGAACTCCCACCACAGCTTCATATTAATCATATTAATCGCCTTTAGAAATCTTACTCAAGACTGAAGAACCGATATAAAATCCGATTTTCGTTTGAATACTTATCGAAAATGTACAAAGATCTCAAAAACTATATTATAATTTCAAAATTAAGTGACAGCATGGCTAATACTGATTTCCTGTTCAAAACTAGAAAATGTTCAGTATTTATTGTGCGGTTGACATGGAAAAAAATCAATTCTACGAAATCAGTATTATGCCACATGCCATCTGATACAGTCCATTATCTGAAATAATTCAAGGTAGCTATGAGATAAAATGAAGTATCCGAATATTATGCCAAAAGAATAAACAGACAGGGTGATGGAATCTGCGATTTATGATTTGGTGTATTTATGATATGATATGTACTTAGTTCGATTATTTCGAAGTCAAACTGATGAAAAAAGTCATCAAATGTGACATTGATTTTTTTAATAAAATTTTGAAAATGAGGTATTCGAAAAGATATGATTTTGTGTGGTGTAGTAAGTTTATGGAGGCCGATTTTAAGTAACGTAAGTATGACTATAACCATAAGCAAATATCCCACAGTAAAATACACTTTTCTTGTGACAATGACGTGTCAGATCCAAGTTGTATAAAATTCAAGGGATATCGATTTTCAATTAGTGCATAGTGATACCAGTAATTACAAGTTGAGAGTGAATAATAAATGCAATATATTTTCAACAACACGGTTATGAAGATGGATGTAATGAAAGACGGACACAAAGTAGGTATACGAATACCTTATAAGAAATAGGGGTAAAACTACATTGCATTACTTACTAGTTTATTCTTACGTCAAAATAATCATCATAAAACATTTATGGATACTTTCGAGAGATATGTGACACAAAAAACACATTGTTGTTGGTCCAAGTGAGAAAAAGTAAAATAGTTGAGGTTTTTTCTGTTTATGTGGCACATTACTCGGCACCAAACTTTATTGAAACAATAACATACTACTAGAGAAATTCAAAACATTTAGCTTCTTGAGAGACTTCTATTATATCAATACTAAAAAAACATTTTGTTCACTCTAATGTTGATGAATTCTTTCTAAACTGCGAGTCTAGTATTTTGTTTTGTGGAAAACAACTGAATGGGGTACTTTTGTCCATGAAAGTGTTAACAGAACCGCGATAAATATCTGTGGGCAATTTTTTCCAGATACCCCTCTCCACACCAGTATCTGCCACTTAAATACGTATTTATCCGCATTTTCATCATGAGAAGCTGCTTCGCGGGCCTGACTGCGACATAAACTTGCAAATCACACTGTATATTAACATATTTTTTTTAACACTTAGTATACAGGCCTAACTACAATATTTAAGTAATAATATCTATATTTCATATTTATTATATATGAAAGTTTTTTGAATAGATTAAGAGAAGTACATATAGATGTTTTTAGAACAAAACAGTATTTATATAAGTGAAGAAAAATATTTATATAATTAAGGTATATCTTTTTGTAACCTCCTGTAAAAGACGTAAGCTTAGGGTCGCAGGTTCGAGCTGATACGAGATATAGGGTTGTTGGAAACTATCTTCAAGACTAATTTTGTAACAAAGCGGGAGCGAAAAATTCTACAGCGTGTTACGGATATCATCCTCCTTCCTCCAAAATTTATTACAACAATTTAGTGTTGTCAAGTTTTTGACGACTTTTTTTTTCATTACTGTTTACAAAAAAGTTATTTTCTTTATCCTATATTCAATATGAAATTCTACAAAATAAATAGGTCATCAATCGAACAAGTCAGTATCAAACTGTTGTAACTGTTGAAACGACAATAGAAAATTGTTCTCTCTCTCTCAACTTGCGTCAAGTGGAATATAAAGGTTTATAAAAAAACTTGTTTTTCGAGTATTCACTGATATGCCAGATATAAAGGTTAGTTCAGTTGTGCCACAAAGTTCTAGGTCTTTCGTATACGAAGAAAAACTGTGGAGTTTAGAATACAAATAGTGAACTGTTGGGAAAACCAACTTCAAAACTGATTTTGAACCGATCTTGGGGACCTCGAAACCATAGAGCTGTGTTTCATTGCTTACCATTGCATACAGTAGAGCACTATCCTCAAATAACCTAGTGATATTATTATAGTTTGTTTATTCTATGGCGGGTGTGGTTATCAGAATTATAAATGGTATACAGAAGCTCTGACTTTAGAAGAATGATAATTTTCGATAAGATTAGTGTGACTATTCCCATTGAATTAACTTCAATGTAGTTTTCACTTTATTCTGTGATATTTTCGAATTTAATTTTTTATCCCGGTATGTAATTTTGAATCCCATCTCCTCTTTGTATACGGAGAAAACTGGAATTTGGCAGTGGTGTTGAGCATATATTTATATGAAGCTTGGCTGAACGTTTTTTTTTCAACAAAATACTTCTGGAGGACATATCTGTGACACTCTTTCCAACAATTGGTATAGTTAAAATAGTTTACCAATTTTAAAGCTCAGCTGCTCGTTTTCATCTCGTCATAAGAGCCGAAATCAAGCCTGTCAGTAGGTCATCTGTCACTTAATCACCCTGTAGAATTGTTCCTGAGTTTGCATGCCCCATTCAATTCAGGCAAAACGAGATATCTACTTTTAAATGACCGGTAACTAAGAAAAGATTAAGGTCGGCTTTGAAATTTTGGCTCTGTGCCGTCAAAAACAATTGACTATTTCGTTATGTGAGCCAGATAATTTATACTCATTTGTGGCTCCCTCTATCCGTTCTTTGAGTTGAGCGTATCGCAGTCAAATCCTACATTTTTTTTTGTCGAATACACAGCCCGTGATCGCTAACCAAATTTTGTCTTCTAATGTAACTCAAAGCAATAAAGAAACGATAACTAGATATTGTAAAATCTATAATCTATTTATCTACTTTATATTATAAAATAAGCGTAGAGTAGAGGATTTTTAACGTATGCAGATGACTTACGACCCCTAGCTGTCAAAAATCGCTCAGCATTAATAATAAATATATTTACTATATACCAAAATTGATATTTAGTAGCAAATGTTGAAAGTCATTCTGCAGGATGTATTTTGATAGTAATAATATTGCTAACCTAGAAAATGTGGATGGTACAAAGTTGGTTTTAACTGAAGAAGAGTTTCATACTTATGGCACAATGAAATTTTGTGAAATCCTCAGTATCACTAGTCCGTTTGTTGCTAATAAAAAATTACTTTGCTTCAGTTTCTAAATATTAAAACTTTCATTTGCAACTTATGGGATCAATTTTATTGTATCCCCAGTGAATATGTAGCAAATATAGAAAACTAAATTTTCCGAATTGATTTATTATTCTATACAACTCCTTTTATTTGTCCAACTCACCCTCCGTTTGAATTCAGTCATTGTCAGTGGAAAGCCTCATATAATATTCCATGAAACTTTTTTTTATTTAATCCAATCTTGTGACTTCCACATTTTCCGATGTGGCACTCCATACAAAAATACATTCTGTACATTAATGTGTGCAAGTTGAAAGTTTTCCTTTTTCCCAAAATTTCAAATTGAAAAATTGATGCTTTATTGCTGTTGGTTCGTCCGAAGAATCTCACTGGAATCAGCCATGCTACGAAATAGTACAGAAGATTATAGAGTAATTCAAAATTGGGTTGAAAATAAAAAATTTTCAGGTTTGTGTTCGTACTTTGTCACTATATTGAATTGCCCGTGTAAATAATTTGTTTTTTACATTTAAGTTCAGTTGATGGTCGCTGATTTCAGAGAAAAAAATCAAACTTGAATAATGCACTATTTGGTTTTTGTTCAAGAACAATTTTTTGATTCAGTGTAATTATTATTTTTCAAAGATCTTGCATTCCAAATTGAAAGGCTACAACAGAAAACTGACCAGCCTATGGTTGTGGATGACATTTATACAGTCGGACAAAAAACTAGATATTTATGGATGGTGGATAATCAGAAATATACTCAGAAGTGGGAATGATTCGAATAGTGTTTTCAAAGCTAAGGAAAATGAGTTAATGCACAGTGTAAGCACTTTTGAGTTCATTATATCATTGTATTAGAAAAAAGATGTTTTCGTTCGAAAATTTCAATGAAACGGAGACATCTCAGGCGCGTTTAAGTATCGTTTTTTGTCTCACCCTGTAACAGAGCACAATAATTCGATCATATCAAAGCTTCACTGTGATTCGTAAGACTGACTTAAATGTTATTTCGGAATAGAAAATTATTCAAGTCTTCTCTAAAATAAGAATTAATTTCTATTTGATTATGCAAAACAATTGGACACTTTTTATATCTTTACGAATAGTGTCCCTTGAAATTCAAATGCAAACCAGCAGCTCTAAAGTTTTCAAATCAAAAATAATTTATGAGTGACTGTACGCCTGAGTAATATTTTTCCAGTTGAGGTCATAGAAAAAATATTTAGATACATTTCTATCACAATATATTAACACGTATACTATATCGAATAAATCATCTTCAAGAAAATAGTAAAACGCTGAAAATTTGCTTCTGTCGATTGTAAGATCTTAGATAAACGCTTACTTTGATGAAGTCCTTCAACAGTTACAGCTTGGCAACAAACAATAACTATATATTGGGGAACATTGCAAACATCGATTACATATAGAGCATTCTAAAAATTTATATTATTGCAATTCTGGTGCCAAAGTGTCAAAGTTACTAAAAGTATTTGTTATGCGGTGATAATTTTATTCATATTACCAGCTCCTCAGAAACAGAACAAAAAATTACCACCTACTTTGACATTTTTATATGATATATAAGTAAATTTATACTGCATAGCAACGTTAATATTATCTAAGTATTATTCTCGCTGACCAATAATAATAATAAACTTCTATTTCTTATTAAATATCATCCTCTGTAGAGTTAGGAAGTGATATTCCTATCCTTGGTAGTTTCATCTCGGTAAGATGAAGGACACTTAGTCAACTTTGAAGTAAAATGGTATAACATTTACTATTTGATGATCACGATTTTAAAATGATGAACTCATTTCTTTAGTTCATTATTAAATTGTTCAGAAGCTTGAGATTGAATAACGTTAATTTATTTACTTATAGAAGCCTTGCAGGGTCAGGTCTTGATGTTAAACATATTCTTTCACAAGTACAAGT
>WOGN01002923.1:0-15988 GCA_015342105.1 Leptinotarsa texana
TTGGTCGGTGGTTCAAGCCCTAGTCTGAACGATCGATCTTCACTTGCTATCGTCCAACCCGTGTTAGGAATCACACGTTAAAAGGTAAGACCTCGTTGATCCTTAGCTCGCACAAGTTTCGACTTTTGAGGGTTATTGTTTGTAGGGGTGCGACAGCTGATTAACGGAAATACAGATTTTTTTTAAACAGATTTTAAAGACATTCATCACTATTCTACACTCACATTCATATAAATAGAACAAATACTTGGAACAGTATGAGCAGTTTATTTTTTAAAGATTTTGTCCAATTCAATAGTTTACCTAATTCAATTAAATCTACTCTATCATTGAACATTTTCAACAGCGAACTGCTAAAATATTATCATGATGGAAATTGAAAAATTCCTTTTTAATCATTTCAAATAATGTATATAAAGTTGTATCATTTATATAAATTTTGTTGCTTATATTATATTCTAAGTTAGTTAACATATATATTAGGGTATCCTAATTCAATAAATAAATAAATAAATTAAAATTTAAAAAATCATCATTTCCGCTTCAAAAAGTTTCTTTTTTCATATGAAACGAAAAAATCATCGAAATCTCAACTGTTTTTAAGGACTTTTAAGGAAAAAACTTCATGGATTCGACTAACAACTGTTTCAACTAGTATAAAATGCATATATCTCGTGACTCAAGAAAAGGCTGTCAAAGTTCTGTGAATTATTATACAGTTTAATTTCATAATTTTATTTCATTACTCTACCAAAAACATCTCATTCCGCAGAGTTCAATTTCGTTCTGCGATATAATTATGATAAAAGTGTATGGAAGCATACCGTTGAGAAATATTAAAAAGTTAACGTCATATAAGTTTCCTATTCTGGCAAAAATAAACTTGATAATAGTTCCCTGGTTCAGCTTCTGCACGAGAAGTATATTAAAGAGAAAATATATACATGTTCATTAAACTCAAGTTCATATCGAGCTTCAGAAAACATCTGAAGGTCTGTTATTGGAAAAGTTACTATTGAGATTAATATTAGTTTGACAAGACTTTGGAGTGGAACAAATTTTCGCAAAAACTCTCAGATAATAAAAAGTTTAAAAATAATGAGTTGACTCATCATGAATGTCTCAAGGACTGACGAAGGTGAGAAGTGAAAGAGATAAAGAGAGAGGCAGCAAAAGTTTACTAATATCTACCGAGTAAATTGAAAAGAATGCCTCACTTTAGTAAGCATCTTTTCGGGAAACAGGCGTTTTGGATTTCACTTCCTCATCTCGATACAAAAATTATCAGAACATTCCGCAGCAAACAGAAAGTATAATGGGTATTGTTCTTTCAGAAGAGACTAGTTTTTGGAGAAAAGGTGTTTTCGTTTTCACCTCTCATCTCAGTAGTTTCTTTCAGATACATATTTGAAGAAAAAACCTGTGGAAACGGTTGAAATTGAGGAAATATCTCAAATAAACTCTTGAATTAATGTATTTTTTCTCAGGGATTACAAAGGAATGTCTTATACGAATATGTTTGGTACGTCTCTGGTATTCTGGATTTTGAGCCAAGCGTATTACAGCTTCGTTATCGACCACTAATACTGGATTACATTCCATATCCAAAAATTCTTCTTATAGCTGTTTCAACCAAACCGGTTAACGTTCGAGTAGCGATTTAATATGTTTCTTATTTTGGTGTCCAAGTCTCTAGTCAAATATAACTGTAAAATTTTATTAACAAAAATAAATGTTATCAGTGTGACAGCAAAATTATCACTCACGTTCCCATGAAGATCAGACTGCTTGCACATTAGTTTCCCAGAATCGCGAGATTCTGCTTCAGCATAGTCAGCGGTTCACATGGAAACAGACGATATAATTTCTCCCCCGAAGATTCAACGTAGGAGGGTCAGCGAGGAAATTGAACCCTAGACATATCGATGTCTTGGTTTGGTTCGGATGGTCCCTTGGTTTTGCACCCTCTGACCAGGTAGATAAACATCGTCCAAACATTTGGGTTCGTTTTCCATTATTGCTATTTTTGTTGAATGGAGTTCGTCCAGGTTCAGGTCATCAAGTTGGATCTCTATTGGTTTGGGTGGCTCTGGCTTCCCTTCGTCCAAGTCTAATAGGATGATTGGTTCACTATTGGTAACTTGGTGATCGTTGGTTATGATTTGGTTGCCATAGGATAACTGGCATCTAATTGGAATGTCGAAAAGATAACTTCCAGGTAGTAGGTTCTCGATTTCGTTCTGGATCTGGCACTTGAGTTTGGTAGTTTATTGAGCCGGTTGGGGATCAACTCATTTGTTTGAATTGTCTAGTTGTCTGATGGCTGGTCTCGATAAATGTATAACTGTCTCCTTACAAGTGGAGGTGTTCTGGACATTGAGTAGCTGGATTGTCTTCTGTCAACTCTTTGATGTTAGTGGACGGGCAGATATAGGTTCGATGGGAGATCTCCAAACAAGGATCGCTCGAAAATGCATACAATTTTACATTTTTTGTCAAATATGTGTTTTGAGGTACAACAGCCTTGAACTGACCCTTAGTTATAATCCAAATAGAAAATAGGTGATAGTGATAGAAATTTGAAGAATGAGTAATTGGAATATGCAGGATATAGGTTTTGAGGCTTATGATTTTTTCATAAAGCAAAGTATTCTCGAAACTTATTTCTATTGGTAGATGGACTTTCTCAACAATTGTATTCAATTTTTGTAGTTCTTCGAAGAAATCTTTTGTTTTTATTTTAACAGGATGAAGAATGTTCAGTCTGGAAAATTATATTGAGTTTTCCACATCTTTCAAAATTTAATTTATGATTTGAAATGTGTTGATTATCTGATTATGAACTCGTTATTTTTTGAACGTCCGGGCAGTTTTAATAAATTGCAAAATACCTAATATAAAAAATTCTTCTTCTATCCGTCTATTCAAGAGGGACTTTGTAACATTAATAACGAAGAACTGAATTGAAGCTAATTTATCTTTGAAATATAATAAAAACTAAGACTTTGTTTTGATTGGATATAAGTAAATATAAGTAAATATATAAACGTGTATCCTATATAGAATATATGCGATATATGGGTATTTGTAGTACAAACTGAAAAGGAACAAGTGATTTTCATCTCATTCAATGTTCATATAGAAGTTATTGTTTCAAAAGTACTTTCTTCATGTTTTCAATGTTTTCAATAAAATACTTGGGCCAAGATGAATTTTTCTTTAAGTTTGTATCTGAAAAGTGCATAATCTACATACAGTTTTTTGGAATTCGATTGATTTCCTTCTTCATTTCGAAGTTTTCTATAGTTTTTCATTTCAAAATGGAGAAGTGAAAGCGAGCATGCCTGTTTCTGAAAAAATTATCTTTCATAAAAAATAGTACTTTCAATTGAATTTTTCGTTTCATTTTATTATCCACTTTTTGGATCAGTATGATGAACGCAGTTCATGAGTAGAAAATCATCTCACACAAATTTTCTTAACATTCATATATTTACATAAATTTAATATCTTGTTCAAATATACAGGCATTCCACATATAAGTAGCATTGAAATCTTCAATCATTCATCTATTTATTATTTAACGTATGCATTGCATCCTACAAGGTCTTGATGAAAAACTTATCATCGTCAGGGAAGTTACAAAAGTAGTCCGGTCAATTTAGAGTATTTAGACATTCGAAACTACCTAAATTCCCACCTTACTGAAAATCAATAAGATTCTTTAAAATATGATTGAAAATAAAATTGGCCAGTTCTCCATCTTTTCCCTGTATGGAAAAAAATGAATGTAAGGTCAAAGATCAAAAAAAGAGTTTTTCGCGATTTTCAACAAAACGGTGAGTTTTATCATAAAAATACTTCAGACAAAAACTGTAGGTCATAAAATTAGCCTTCACTGTTGATGATTCAATATTAGAGCAGGACCGTCCTTGACAATGTGTATATGCCAGAGAACAAAATAATCCGGCTTCTTTGCAACCACATTTAGCACTGCACTCCCTTTTGCAGTTATAAAATATTGTGTTCCGGCGCAAGTGGAAGTAAAGTTTGGACTGGTTCTAATGAATTGTTGACCAACTTCCAACTCCAGTCTTCAGTGTCTAGCTGATAAACAAGTCACACTTGAACTTGGTAATATACCCGAAAAAAAAATTGATGAGTAGCAACTGAGGTTGGAGAAAGACAAGGTTATTTGTTTTTTAATTTTGGTTTTTTAACAAAACATGCATATTTATACTTATCTGAGCAGATAGTTTTTTAGGAGCTCCGTACATAGAAAGAAGAAAGCGAATGCCGCTAGTGATAATTTATTGTCTAGTTGAAGTACTATTTTTAAAAACTTAAGCACATTGAACTGAATTTTGTCCTTTTACATGATATTCTTATAGTTATAACTTTTGTATATTCCACATTATAAGTGTAAGTTACAATGACCGATAGAAAAATATTTTAACATATATTACAACTACGGAGATGTGGCGTACTCATGCATATTATGACGATCACAACTTATATAACTTTTTGAATCGTTATATCTCAAAAACTATGGCTCGTAGGAAAAAAATATCGATTTTTTGTAGATAATTTCATGGTCCACAATTTTTGTCATAAAAACTCATATTTCAAACAATTTTACTGATTTTCAACTTGGTGGGAATTAAGTTTGCTTTACTATCATTTTTTTGCCTAATTTGACCGGACTACAGTATTTTGTATGCTGTTCAGTTTGTCCCAAAACGATTCGGTCTTTGCAACACTCGCAAAAGTTTATGAATTCTCTTTGAAATTTTATTTCGAATACATTGTTCAGGAATGAATAAATATAAATGGATTAAGTCAATTTTTGTTTTTGAAAATAGCGAAATTCTCAATTCACCCCCAGTCTAACTCAGTCTGGTAGACTGCAGTCTGAAACTGCAAAAAAAAACTACTTCTTTGAGTATTTTTGAAAATAACAAAATGGAGCTGCCCCAAATTCCTATTTTACGTACTTCCATGAAAATATTTTTTTTTTCCAAAAAGAATTCGGTCATTCAATACTCTCGACGGATTATTACAAGTTTTGAAGAAAGTTCAGTATGACAGACACACATCTTTTGAATAATTTCCTGAATTTTCGCTTCACTTTTACCATTTTTATCGGCCTTCTTTTGATTATTTTCACCTTCCACAATCTCAAAAATATGAAATTGTAATAAAGAACATTATTTATTAATTTTCCTATTCATCAGTAACTTGTCGTATTCAATTGGAATGTGAAAATACTCAAGAAGTGGCAATAACAAATCAATTCTCTCACAAAAAATTACTTTCGTTCAATACTCTTGCTAGATTTTCATACCAGAATCAACTTCCTCGTTAAGCTGAGTGAATGCCATTTAGTTGCTTGACTTGTTAACTCTGCCTAATCTAAACTATTCCGGGTAATCAGTTCGTTTATCTCGTTTCGAAAATATGCATTCATCAACTTTGAATGTATCTTTACCGGTAGAAATTGAAATCTCAGAAGACCATGAATACAACCGCTTAGCCATATACAAAGGAATCATATTATTTCCATTCAACGCCTCCGCTAAAATAACACCAGCCTGTCAGTGCAGATTTAGACTTAGCAAAGAACTTCTACCGCACTCGAGAATTGGAAAAAGTCGGCACAAAAGTCAGATTAATTTTTATTCAATATCCAGTTAACGTGTCAATCATAGACAGCTGTCGACGAGACTTGTTATATTTAGTTGGAAGTTCAACAAAGCTTTCTTGACTTATTGCCAATTTCATGAGTGGTTTCATGAGGATTGGCGTGATTTTAAATTGAAGAACTTCAGGTATTTTGCGTTGGAGATAACGAGGTGAAGTCTGAAAATACAATTGCTGACTTCGATTGATGATGAATTTGAAAAGGAGCTGACCTCAATTTTTGACCAAGTAGTGTGTCATATTTCAGTATGAACAGAATCATTGATGCTGATTTTTTGTTACTCCACTGACAAGGTGTTAGCGTTAATGACATATTCTGTGATCGAAATAATATAATATGAAGAAATTGAATTGAAACAGAAATAGTTTTAGGAGAGAATAATTTTAGGGAAAAAAAGATTTTGGTTTTGTACTTTTCCATCTTTATACAGAAAAGTGGTAGTCTTCTAGAAAAAAAAAGAATCAATTTCGAAAATGGTAACTTTTTACAAATATATGTAGAATATGCCAGGAAGTAACTTTCAAACACGAAATATACCCCTTTCAATAAAAACAAAATTCCTATGGCTGGGTAATATGCGAATGGATATCATTAAGTACTGTCATTGGTGACATGAGTTGATTCATTCATCACATAAAATCTCAATTCTATGAATCAATTGTGTTCTTTTTCCAATGATGGTATCCAGATTTGATGATGAAAAACCAATAGGATATGAGGATTTCAAGGCAAAACATCGGCTGTCCACCAGTGAGGATGATAGTGTTTCAAGTAAGTGAAATTTCACCTCTTTTATTCAGTTTATTTTATAGCTTTCCTGTAAATGATATGTGATTCAATTCCATAACGAATGTTTGGAATACAAGCTGAATAGAGAAAAGCGTTTTTTGTATAATTCAATGTTCACATTAAAGTATTTGTTTGTTTTCATCGTGTAATTCAATATTCATGTGGAAGTAGCTGTTCTGAAAAAGTTTTTATTTCAGACTGTTTCTGAAAGGTGTTTCTACATCTTCAAATAGAAATACCATTTTTGAAATTGATTGTTTTCTTTCTTCCCTTGGAACATACCCACATTTTTTGTATGAAGACATAGAAGTAGAAAGTCTGAGCCTTTCTTTCCCAAAAATTAAAGAATATATTCTGCAAGTCTATTTTACTTTCTATCGAGACAATTTCAATGAATATTTCAGTCCTCTGGGCTTTCTTCAGGTTTTGATACAGATCGACAGTCAAGTTCCACATAATTTTGATTAGCTTTTGATATATGTAAGGAAAAAAAATCATTTGAATTTTTTCAAAACGGAAAATTTCTTGCCGAATAAATTATATCCATATTGGAAATGGGAGTATACAGATACATTGAATGAATCACAAATTCCAAAAAAATAATAATGAACGAAATGGACATCAACAAATACCGTACGAATGACTCAAAACAATGAAGGGTTCGTTTATAATAATATCGAATGATTTGTTTTTGTCAGAGAGGAAGAAAAGAAAATAATCACGGTATTTTTCTGATCTAGTTGGAATATGCTTCATTGAGATCGTTGAACCCTCTTCTAGTGTTGACAAGGTCCTATTATTTCGATGTTCAACAAAAACTTCAGTATTTTTGATGTTAAAGTTTTTATCTTTCATGTTTTCATGTATTCTGATAATGAATCAAACCGAACAAGCTCAAAAATAGGTTGGTACCATATAAAATTTTTTTGAGAAATTGTTGAATCATTACACAAAAATCAATATTCATAGCTCAAAGAACATCGTAAGCCACTTGGAATAGGGAGCAATTACCTGAATAATCTGCTGAATTATCAATGAAAAAATTTCAGGGCTTATAACGATAGCTAGTATCGTTAACTGAGGAAGTTGCTCCAAATACTATGTTGGCTATACATAGAAATATTGTACCACTTTTCTACATTTTTCATTGTGATTCAACTAATTAATTTCATTCCTGTTCGATGCATTCTCTTATTTCAATGCTATTAGTGGTTCTTATGCTATTAATTTTTTGCTTCTATGCCTTTCATGCATCTACGCTTTTTATGGTTTTGATTTTCTGATGATTTTGATGATTTTGCTCTTGATAATGTTTTGCTTTTATGATTTTGCCTGGCAGAAGTATAGTAAAATGCCTCAAAAATTGGTTGAAATTTACAATATCAAAATATGATTCCATATTATTTTATTCGATTCACTTTTATATTATTATCTATCAATACATTAAACGTAGGAATTCATTCTTATGGATTGTTCTCAGAAATATTACACAACTCACTATTACGTGTTTTCTATCTGAAGCCAGGCACAGCAATGATCCTCTCAAAATTTTAACCTCCAGACATTGAATCGGTATTGATTCAAAGTTCAGGCAATGCTACCATCTATTACATCCATTAGTCCCTTCAGACATACACGCCAATCCTACTAAAAGTATATATGTCTGTAATTCGCTTCTCACTCTATAAAAACTATTCTATCACTGAACAAAAGAAGAAGAGTACTATTTGACATATATTTGTATACCTTACCGTCACATTCATGAAAATAATCGAAGTAAACAATATGGGCTTTGAAAATATGTCGGCTTTATGATAATGATACTACAGCAGACTGTTCAGAAGAATTCCAGCCCTGCAAAAATTGAAATTTGAATAATTGGTATGTTACAATCTATAAATAAAAACTGGCAAAAAGGTGTTGGTGTCGCAAATAATATAAAATGAAAAGTAGGTACATGAAATATTTCACTCTGAAGTAATGCATCTCACAAAAAATCCGCGTCAACATTCCTAAATAACAATCAGTTCATTAAAGTAGGGAAATAGAGAGACAAAACCTTTTATTCCAACTAAGAGTATTTTTCAGTACATCGATACATTGTAGATGTTCAGAAGTTTCTCTAGAAATATGTTTCTTTGAGTAGTTTCTCTTCATCCACGGAATTTATTCGGATATCATAGTGAATGATATCACCGTAATTCGTCTTTCCGATTTAATCTCTCCCGGAATCTTCTACTGTGATGAAAAAGTTACCAATCTTTTGTCTCCAAAGTTGACCCTATGTCAAAACGTCAATCACATACTTCCTCTGTATTGTTAATCTAAGAAAATTCCATGCATCGTCGATCTGACTCGTCAGAAGGGCAGAAGCTTCTCATCATGCGAGAAATAACTCCCACTTGATTTGAGTTCAAAGAATTCATTATCTGAATATTCGTCGCCATAAGGACGAGAATCGCATGCGATCTAACAATGGTCTGTCATGTTCCTGAAGTTTATGTTGATATTTTCTATATAACAGGCATGCCGAATCAATTTTGTCTATGATGGTGGATAGCTATCACTGGACGTGAGTCATTTATAAAATAGGAGAATGCATTAGCATTGGATGAGATATATAGAACTCTGCACAAGAGCATTTTATTCTGAATTTCACTAGTTCGGACTTCCATTGTCTAATATGTAAAATTATTTGAAATCCCCGAAACAACTGAAAAAGAAGAATCAGAAATAAATAGATGAAAATAACAATAATAATAATCAAAAATAATCTGAAATGAAATAATTGTGAAATAAAATACAAGGGAAAATTAAAGTGATTGAACAAAAAATTAAGAAATACAAATAAATATAAATAAAAAGTTAAGAGATTCCAAGCCACGTTATTTCACGACGTTTTGATTGTTAGTATCTACAATCGTCTTCGGGTGACGGCTGGACTGGTTCAGTGGGAGATGACTGTTTGACGGGATGATATTGATATATTTACGCTTGATGATAGATTTCCATATGTTGCGTATCTCTAGCTAGCTTGGCTGAATACGTTGTTGGACAGTATATATGTGGCTTCTTTGAATTTTCTCCTAAACCAATGTTCCTCTCTGTGTATGATCTCAGCTTGGGACCACTAGATGTTGTGTTGATGGGCCCAAATATGGTCTGCTATTCCTGATTTGCTGGTTTTCCCTTGCTGGGTGTGTTTCTTGGGCTCGGCAATGCGAACATTTAATGGCCTCTTAGTTTCACCAATATAGGATTTTTCGCACTCACTGGGTATTCGGTGAATGCAATTCTTGGAAATCGCAGTCCGCGTTTAGTGGCCTGGTTTTCGTGAGGCTGCTACGGATAGTCTTACTAGATTTGAAGCAGGTTCTGATGTAATACTTGGCACCAATTCTTCTTATCCTCTCCGATAATCCTCTGATGAAGGAAAGTGCAAGCACTGATTGTGACGGCATTTCTTCCTTGCGAGGCCCCTGCTGTCTTTTAGCCAAAGTCTTGTCTATCATCGCTTTGGAGTAGCCATTCCGTTGAAGATCATTTCTGAACTAGACGCCTTCCTGAAACACATCCACAGCATGAGACCTTCCATCACTTTCAAAATGGAGAAGGAAATTCACAACGAATTGCCATTCTTAGACGTTTAGGTGAAAAGGACCGACACTACCAAGGAAGCCGCATATATGCTGTCCAACAACGTATTCAGCCAAGCTAGCGTAGAAATACGCAACATATGGAAACCCATCATCAAGCGAAAAATGGCCAACTCCCGCCAAACAGTCATCTCCCACCGAACCAGTGAAGCGGAAAAATGGAAAGTGGGGATAAGTGAAAGTAATCGAACTACCCATAAATACTCATCTCTCGGAGAAATCAGTCCAGTCCCGAAGACGATTGTAGATACTAACAATCGAAACGTAGTGAACTTACGTGGCTTGGAATCTCTTAACTTTTTTTCATTTATATTTATTTGTATTTCTTTATTTTTTGTTTACTCGTTTTAATTTCACTTGTATTTTATTTCACTATTATTTCATTTAAGGCTATTTTTGCTTAATATAATTGTTATTTTCAGCTATTTATTATTGATTCTTCTCTTTCAGTTGTTTCGGGGATTTCAAATCATTGTACATATTGGACAATGAAAGTTCGAACTATGAAATTCATCATGAAACATTGTCAATCACCTTCAAACAAGCATGTTATTCCCAAACTATCGGTAGTTCCTAATCAAGAGAAAACTGGAATAACAGATATCAATTAAGGTCTGAAAAGGAGGGTGGGACATTATGAAGAGGAGGATTTTAAAGGCAAAGAATGTTAATAGAAGGCTGGACATTAATACCCGAAGAGTGTATATAGATAAAATTAACACAAAACAGCTCATGTGGAGACTTGAATGCTGGCAAAAACTATTAAACATTTTGAAAATATTCCTTTCACTTTCACTCGCACATAATTTACTTCTAAGTACAAACTATCGAAACGATTCCCTTGAAAGTTCGTTTGGGAAATGACGCTTTTTGTGATGGTGACATTGACAGTCATCATAGTTATCGTGCCACATTTCGTGTGTCTCATAGTTTCCAAAGCATCTACAATTCCAGGATCATTCTGGGATCTTACTCCAAGGTACCTTAAATGAACGACACATCAAGCAACACTATGCTTTTATATATGTGTTCTTTAAAACGTAATCTGACCGATATATTAATCTGTTTTTTTTTATTTTTATATACCACTCGATTATTCAACAGAAATTCTAAATTATTATTTGTCTAGATCAAATTGTTTTTTCAAAAGTTTTAGTTTTATTTTGGAGATTTCAATTCTCATACATTATCATATCTGGTTGACAAGAAGACTTATCAACCAGACATATCAAGTTTCTTTGTCAGGAATAAGATAGATGTATATTACATATATTTGAATCAGATTCATTTTTGAAATCGTTTCCTACTTAGTCACTCGGTATCTAAAAATTTGTTATACGCAATTAGACCAGATTTTTTTTCACTACTTTCTTTGGGGTACAAAAAATTAAAAATACCTCCATAATTTCACACATGACAGTTCATCTTGATATTACCAAAATGTTATGAAAACGTACGTATTTTTCATAAGCATTTTGAGTAAGATTTTTCACCATTTTTCTATCATTCTCAACGTCATTTCCCAATAAAGCATAGAATATTAATTAGTTTGTGACTGTACTACTACTGAACAGATACAAAAAATTATATTTTGTTTCCACTATGGCAACACCCAAAGTTTACGACATGATGATGAAAGTCAATAATTTGTAAATGACTCAATGAATTTGGATATTAAGAACGACCTTCTGAAAATTCAGCATCTACTTGTAGTCTATAACTGATAAAATAATCTGCAGCAAGCTTTTTATTACATAAAATAATTGAATAAACTATGTAACCCCTTCAAACGAATTATAATTCCCAGTTATAGAAAAAATAAATATAATTTCAAAAAACTTAAAAACACGCTTTCAAAGAACATCGAACATCGAACAATAAGCATAAAATAATAATGAACAAAAAATACTAGTATTATTGTGATAAAAGCGTGGGCGCTCTGTGCCATATTTTTTTTATATCTAGCGCCCACGCTTTTTTCACAATAGTACTAGAATTTTTCGTTCGTTACTGTTTCAAGATTAAAAAAAAATTAATTTTTTGATCGATGTTCTTTAAAAGCGTGTTTGTTAGTTTTTTGATACTATATTAATTTTTTACTTTTTAGTTTCAAATACTTTAAAAGCGAGTTTCTTAGTTTTTTTAAAGTATATATATTCTTAACTTTTTAGGTCTATTTATTGTCAAAATAATTTTTTTTCAGTTCTAGTTATCAGTATTATGAATCTTCAACATCGGCGCACGAATGTAAAATTTCTCCCAAACAACATCATAAAGTTTGAGATCTCAATTTCTATAGTAATGCAGGTAGTATAATAAGTCTCCAACAAACAGTTGTGAAATTTGTTCAGAAGTAAAGAGAGAATTTGCAATAAAAATAAAAAAAAATTCAGTCTTGATGTTTTGATTAGAAGTTTAATTCAAAATAATAATGGACTAAGAATATTTTTTCATCAAATAATTTTATTTTTCGAATCAATCTATTGATTTGATATGTATATCAAGCACCTTAGTTCTAATTTTTTGATTTTTTGAAATATTTAAACTATTGAATTTTTCAGGTGTACAATTTACGATAACGTTTTCATTGTTGAAATCCATATTCTGGCTTGATTACAAATAATCGAATAAGATTTTAAAATGTGTCTTTCGTTTCGTTCAAAACATTTTTCAGTACAAAATCGCGGAAAATTGGAAATATTGAAATATCTAAACTTATAATTCTCAAAATCCATCTTTGGTTTGATTTTCTTTTGAACAACCTATTGAGGAGATCAGTTACAGTGTCCATCTGCTCACGAATAGATCGAAAAATATCAAGGACGTTACGTAGAGCGCCATCTGCCCGCGAATAGATGAAGCAATGAAAATGTCCATAATTCTGTCAATACAGATCCCGAACATGAGAGTTACAAGCAAACATACATACATACAGGTTAAGCTAATATTAAGCGTGTAAAAAGAAACCTTCAGGCGTACAAATATATTAAATATTCAATGTACATTAGTGTTGTAAAATTTCAAAAATTAAAATATTTTAGTATTAGGTATCCATCGAAGGGTTCGAAGCTTATCAAATAACTTGTACTAGAGACTAAAAAGTGGGAGAGAAGTATCGCGGTGCCATGTTGTGAATCGACTGTGAAAATTTAGGTTTCGCTATTCGTATAACATTGTTTCGTTTCTACTCTGCAATTATTTCGTACCGTCATTAATCAAAACATTTGCCACAGGAAGAGCCTCCAGCACTTGTCTTCATATAATCACCATATCGTAAATTATTAATTACTTTTAAATAGATACTGCCAGTAACGCCCGTTTCTTTCAACTCATAAAAAATACATTCCGCTACTAGCGCTATGGGAAAGAGCATGTGACGTCCATATTCAAGTTTTCTCTAAACTTTATCTAATTGCAAGGAAATATGTACAATTAAAGTTGATTGCGGTACAAAAAGTTAAGGTTTTGCATTATATCTGTACCTATTTTCATAATCAACGAATGAATTTCAACTGAAAATTTAAAATTTTGTAAAAAAAAATTATTGAAACTGAAATAAACAATCCTTATTTTCTCCATATCGAGTATTAGGACTGGGACGAATCACCGGTTCAAAACGGGTTTGAAATCGGTTTCACCTACGAATAATTGTCATTTCTACACGAAAAATATCTCATGCAGATCAAAACTTGGACAAGCAGAAAATAATGGAGTCATACAGTTCAGTATTTTTTTAAGGACGAAACACATTGTTTTGACCCACGTTTGTTTTATCGTGGGTATGACTGTTCAATGCTCACAAGAATTACAATAACTCTTGTGAAAAGATAGGATGAGAAAAATAACTAGTAGATGTACTCTAGACAAGACAAGATTCAATTCTAACTGTACTGTTACAAGGTTTGAATCGCAATGAATGAATTTTATAAAATAGCAATATTTCACATCGGTATTTAGAGAAGGGGTTGCAGATTTTGTTATTGTAGGGATAAACAAAGGTTTTCATTAATATAGCTCGGAGAGATCATAATTGTGGGACATTATTAAGGAATTTAAAAAATCCAGCTGTTATATTTGCAGCTTACAATATTTGCGTGAAATACTCGTAAACTCAAATATACGGGTTGCTTGAGAAAAGATATTCGGGAATATTGAATTTTATGAGAATAAGTGGATTAGAAAAGATCCGTACATTAGAACTATTTGGAAAATCCCGATTAGGAATAAAGAAAAACTGAATAACTTAAACAATATTAGTCAACAATACATATGTTTTGTTGTACAAATTTTAGAGCTAGCAACTCTAGGCTAAATACTAAAAAATTAGGATTCACTTGAAAAACATAATAATTTCGATAGCAAGTTTGAGACCGAACACACATGCACTACAGAAAAATTTATAAGGCACTCTCAGAGCGGTGACTGTGTGAAAGTAGTGATTTACGTTGAATTGTAATCGCTGGAGATTAAATTAATTGAAAAAAACGTTCTCAGGATGTTCATTTCACATAAACGCAGTCCAAATGAGAATTCTCAAACAGTGAAGTTCAAGGTATAGTGAGTTGAATTTTAAAACGTCGCGTATTTCTAGTTCCTCTCAGTGGAATCAAATGTACCCAAATCTCTTGAACACTTTCCTTGAAAGTATCTATAAAAGAGGGACAAATCTTCAACTTTTCTCCGGCGTTTCAGACTATCAAGATTCCAACTGATGTTCGTGTCTCGTGAAGATCTGATCTTCATAAAGCATGAAAAGTTGCTAATGTGTGTAAAGTTTTCTGCTTCAGAACGGTGTTTCAAGCTTTTGAGAAGCAGCCCTTGCAATTTCAGCGACATGATTGTGCCTGAACATATTGGTGTCCATTTTACATCCCAACAAACTCATACAAACGGAAAGCGGAATTTTTTCTCCTGACATTATTATATCCGGTTCCAAGAAATATATCTTTTAGGATAAAATCCATGCCTGAGTTTTCGTGGCATTAAACTGAACCTGGTTACTTTCACCCCAATCGGAAATCAATAGACCTTTGATAAGATATATGCAAAGTTCTGCTGCTGGTGAAGAAGTGCATCCGTAGTCGACATCCTAGAATACAAATGGAATGACGAGACAAGTGTGCTGTCGTCAGCAAAGTAATATATTGGATTTTTGTGTTTTTCTAATAAGTTGTTGATATACAGTAAACAGTGGATTATAGACAATATAGATCCCAGTGGAACACCAGCGTTGATGGTGAAAATATTTGAAAGATATCCAGCGACAACTATTCACAGGAAATGTTATTTCAGGAAGCTGAAGAGCTATGCACAAAAATGATCCGACAAGTCATATCATCAAATATTGGCCAGTAAAACTTATACCACACGTGGCCAAGGGCTTTAGAAATATTAAGTGCGATACCCATCATAGTCACAGGTGGTACACAATGCCCCACCAAAAATACTATATAGTGTGGTCGATTAATTTGCAAAAATGTTTCCATCAATTGTACTAAAGAAATGTCAATACCATCTATGCGAAGTTATTGATGACCATATTGAATGTACTAAAGTTGGTTTCAAATAGAACAGCATACAGGACAGTTGAAAAAAAAATTTCTTCAAAAATTAAGTGATTTTGTTTTAAAAAATATAATCAAATGTTATTCAAACCAAAAAACAGATTATCAATCGTAAAAGTTGTTCTGATGTTAAGTTCCACCCAAATTCCTAGTCATAGCCTCCTACTCGTATTTTCACAAATTTTTGAAAATAATACTTTCTTTTTTTTTAACTATAACTTATTTAATGAAATTGTTTATAAAAACAACGATAAAAATAAAATGAAAACAACAATAAA
>WOGN01002924.1:0-15986 GCA_015342105.1 Leptinotarsa texana
AATTACTATGGATTTTCATCAAGTAACGGCCGAATCAATAAGAAAAAAAACAAATAAATTTACGAGACACTCCTATATACATCAGTATACATAACATACGATCTGCAGATATGTTGAATCATCAACGGCACATACTAGTTGTTAGCAACAAAAATTTTCTGAACCTAAATTTGTATAATGTTCTCGATAAATCAGTGAAAGCATTGGAATTTAACAAATACAAGACAAGACAGAAATGTTTCTACAATATAATGGAATATTTGAACCATGGAAGTTCATTGAAATACTTATAATAACTTATCTTTAAGCGTTACATGATTATTTGGTCAGCCAATAATTATTTTCAAATAATAATTTTATTTTGTTATTTATATGTATTCCTTTTATGTGTTTAACATTTTTTTTATTGGAATTATCCTTTTTATGTACTGTGACCTGCCATAAATGTATTTATTTATACGTAACATGGTTAAATAAAACTCTACTCTACTATATACATAATTGGAAATGAGAATGCAACCATAGTATTGGATACTGATGTTACGTCTAACATTCAGGAATGACAAAACACAAGAAATGCGACAAATGAATAATTTTCCTTCTTCTCTCCATAATTTATTTACCATTCAATTTTTTGTTAGTTGAAAAGAAAAATAAACACCAAGTTATCTCACCGAACTCCTACGAATATCAAGAACAATTTTCACACCCAACTAATGTTCTAATTTCGAGTCGGTATTTCACAAATTACTTCAAAATGAGGCAAGTTCCTCTGCTGCACCTCACTTTCAAGTTGACTTCGTTCTTGGGGGCAATATACTTTCATCTTGAAAATGCACCACTCCGTTGTGATTGAAATGTAATGTAATTAATTTCTAGACGAAGACCTCTCGGGGCATGGCGTTCATTTAATATCCAATTATATATTGATTTGGTTTTGCTTCTTGCGCGAATATCGGCAATATCCAATATCTCCAGCAAAGACTGCGAATTTACTCGATAAAAAGAAATGCATTTCCTCAAATCAAAATTATTTACTATATTTTTCCACATGTTTCCTTTGGAAACAAAGAAATTAATTTTAATATTTTCGAAAATAGTAATTGATTTTACTGCCAGGAGTGAGTTGATACATAAAAAAAATACAAAAAACGAAGAAACAAACTAACCCTACAACCTAACAAATGACAGAATTGAAAATTAGATCTAGCCATGTCTGAAGTGACCCAATCAGAGTTTGCTCTTCCAGTCAACCGAAAAAAAAGTTCGTATTATAATAATTTGACCACATATGTACTATCAAAAAGATTACATTAGATATATCAAAAAAAAAATATTAATTACATTCAAAACAGCAAGCACTTTTCCAATCACTAGAAATGCAATACTTTTCTCGGCAAGCTTAGACCAACCAAGTTGGTATCATCAGTAGATGAAAAGCACTGTAATCTTCTCATTTTTTAAAGAACTAAATGGTTAATATTATCATCAAGTATTTCGTTTGCCTTACCAAACAGCAATGGTGGTGAAAACTTATCCATGCCCTACAAAATCAATCTGATCATCCGATAGGCAGATTTTTGAAGAAAAAAATAGGAAAATTGGTGCCCCTTCAAATTTTTGTTGCACAAACAATTGTCCAACGCCAATTGTTTGTAACAACAAAGATAAGAAACTTGAATTGAATAAAAAAGTGAAAATTGTTAAAATATTTTGGAAGTATAATGGAAGTATACATTGTTATTATCGAAAGATGTTCGATGCCGAAATAGACTGAAAAATTGACCAGGCATTTAGCAATGATGAAGGCACTGTTCGACGGAGGTTTTAGCCTCGAAGATGTGCCCTGAAGTGGTCGACCTACAGTAATCCAGGACGAGGATTTGAAGAGCCTGGTGGAGACTGACTCATCACAAACGGTAAGTGAGACGACGAAAGAACTGGGCGTCACCTTCCATGCGGTTTTTGATGATTTAAAAGGTATTGTAAAGGTCAAAAGACTCGAAATGTGGGTGCCCCACGATTTGAACTATCGACAAAAATTTTAACGTTTCGAAGTCTGCTATTCTTTGCTTTTGCGCAACCAAAATGATCAGATCGCCAATAGGAGACGTTCTGGACAATGGTTGGACACCCATGTAATTCCCAAAGGCAAAAACCCACCAAAACAAAATAATTACTGCATGTGATCAGCAGTTACCTCTATTCAGATTATCCTAAGACCACGAATAGATTGTATTCAAGAAATTATTGAAAACTTTCTTAACAAAAGATAAGTCAGTAATGGGTAATATTCAAAAAGGTAAATCATCAATTCCATTTTACATATCCGTATAATTAATTCTTTATAAAAAGATATAAAACACCGAAAAGAAAAATGAATACGCGTCATCATGAGGGCTAAACCTGTACGATAACCTACTACTATTTGACCAATCAAAATAGATAATGATTAGAAACCCGCAGTATTGTTTGATAAACGTTTCAATGAATATATATCATAATTTTCAATGAAAGTTGTTTGAAATAACATCAAAAACATTCAAATTACATCGTAACATTACTAGGGCATCTGTTATAGACCAAACTATATAATACTACTATACAAATTCCATTCATATATTCCATGTATTATCAAAAGTATATAACTCTTTTTAATTCGTTTAATCACGTATGGAGTACCCAACCTCATCCGTTCGCACATCACCGTGAGAGCTAAAGTGAGGATAGGAAAACAGAGATGAGAACTTTTTTGGACTGTTGCAACCATGATATTTCGATAAAATAAGAGAACATAGGAACCTGATAAAAAAACTACATTTTAAGGAAAATCTTCACAACTGATGTACTAATTTTTGACGATCAGAACAGTATAAATTGAAAACCAGAACAGGCCTTCTGCGTACGGTTAGTACGCCATGTTTGCACATTGAGAAGATAACCCCATTACATCGAGCTAGAGTAATTTTGATGTCCCAAAACCAACCCAAAGGTTTTGAGTGATTCATTTGATAAGTAAGTTATTGGGACTGGACATTTCACTCACTCCCAATTAGTGGGTAGCCTTACCAATGACGCATTCAATAAAGACACATCAGGGGATTCACTTACTTAAATATATGAATCACCAAACTGAGATCAGATTTCTTTTGCTTGAATGATACAGTAATGAATTTCCAACCTCTCATAGGAATTTTTTAGTAAATGAATTAAATAATCTGTACAACCATCGACGCTAATAAATTCATTTTTACTTGATTTAACTTTCGAGTAAATAACATATGAAACAAAATATAGTTATTATTCACGTTGGTAACGTGAAAAATATAATTTGGAAACAGACACAAATTTAAAAATTGCTAGCAAAATATCAATTGATAAAGGGAATATGTTCAAGTGCATATTTTGTTTTTTATTTCTAAAGATACTGTATTTCATTCTGCAAAATTGGTTAGGCGATCATATCAAGAAAAGTTGGTATTAGCCAATTTGAACTACGGAATTTGATATCTATGAGATAATTATGGTGAACGTGGTTTAATATTCTCTGAATAAAATGGCTTCAAAGAACCGCGCACCGTGATCGTTAACATGTACTGGTGAGTTGTATAATTACCATTATTTAGAATACCATTCCATCAGCAGGTACTTATTTTATATACCGGTCATTTCTTCGTTATCTCAAAAATGGTATTGTAATTTTTTTCTTCACATATTTTTTTCATAATAGTTGAAATAGAAAACCAAAAAACGTTTTTCCAAAAAGGATATTTCTCAAAAAAATCTGTTTCAATTTTATCAAGCCAGAGAGCCCTTGTTGAAATAAAAAAGTAATAAAAGGATAAAAAAACTCAATCTAATCTAGTGATATCAAGTCTTTTAGAATTGAGATAATTGAAATCTTGCGATAACAGTGAAACATAGTTGAGCCGTGACACCATTTATAATTAAAAAAGTTTTCCATTAGTTCGGCTTCCATCGTCTAATATGTTTCTACTTTGGTTCGAAATCTATGAAAGAACAAATATAATTAGAATGAACAGCTAAAATATCAATTTTATGAAATGAAACTACAATAAAACGAATAAAATGATCAAGATGTATGATACTTTAACTATTTATTTTAATTTCATTTGTTCTTTCATAGATTTCGAATCATAATAGAATCATATTAGACAATGAACGTCCGAACTGATGAAATTCATCATGAGACATTGCCAACCACCTTCAAACAAACGTTAAAAAGTTTCGCCAGAAAACTACATTTTATTCAAATGCTTGAATCTGAACGGAATTGAACAAATGACTTGGAAATATTTTTCTCCAAAACTAACATTCTAGTACATTTATATGAAGATCTGTATGTTTCTTTCGAATCCTAATAAATCACAATTTCATAAGTATCAACTACTAGTACTCTTTTAGCATACCGCTGTTCAAATACATAACCTACCAAATACGATTAACTTCCATCTACAGTATAAAATGTTATACAAATCAGTTGTCTCTATTGTTAACCTATTTTTAATCCCAATTCCTTTCATTTTGTTTTGAAAGTGTCAATTTTGTTATTCGATAATACTACATTTAAATACTATTTTCAAACAGCGCGTTCTGAATTCATATATTCTGTGAGTATTCAGCATTTAACATCAGTCTGGAAAAAGGTTTACATTAGTTTTCTATAGGTATTTCAAAGTATTAAAAAATCGAGGAGTCATAACCAGTCTATTACCATTTGTTTGAATAGAAACTAATTGTTTTATTGGGATATGTGATTCTTACCTGTTGTAATTCCAGATAGTTACTGAATTAACCTGGTAGTATAAATCTTGGCGGATGCGCCAGTTTTGTTTAGTTACAACTTTTGTTAGCCCGAATGCGTCTAAGAAGCAGAAAGTAATTTTGTTTTATTCTTGAGGTATTCAATAAAGTGTTTAATTAATGTGAAGGTTAGTGATTGAAAAAACCCACATCATTAACATGATAATGTATTAGTTTCGCTGCTCGAAAAGTTTTGAATATTAACAACGGAATTTATTAGAAGTTTAATTGCTTTTCTGGGCTCAGAGATAATCAAAAAGCAAACATAGAAAACACGAAATTGTAATTTTCGAAAACCTGCCAAAAACGTTACACGATATCTTCTTGGACCTCTTCTAAGTTAGTTATACATTTAATAAAAGTGGCGCCTTGCACTATTCATCCAAAAACGGCCACTACGATTTTTGAATGAGAATACTAATACACATTACTTCAATATGTTAGCAACCCAGTTTTTCTGGCAGTTCATTCACGTAACAGGATGCTCCTTTGGTCCTATCTTCAATGTTTTACGAAGCAACTCTGACATACTTTACTTTAAAAAAGTGGCGATTAAGTCTAGTTGAGGTTAACTTTTTTGCCCTGAAGTTGAAAGTACTGAATATAGAGAGCAAGGAAACTTTTCTTTGAATAGGTGTTCAAGAGTTTGTTGGGGTTCAACTGATAACTTCCGCAGACTTAACAAAAACACAATGTCTATCTCGGGACTTTCTTCCAATTTCAACAATGTAGTTTAAAAAAGTATCGCCCTACGCTACTGGACTTCATTTTTTTAGCCTTCAAAAGAGCTGAAGTACAAATAGTGGAAGTACAATATGCTAATTCAAAAACAAATTATGCGATATCCCTTTGGGCGTCTCTTTTATTTCTTTAAAATGGAACTCTGACGCATTTTACTTAAGTGGCGTTCTTACGCTATTCACGTTCAATTTTTTTGTCCTGATGGAGAATTAATGTTCAATTGGCGAAAGTACCACATGGCTTTACAAATGTTACTACTCGATAATTGCTGATACGGCCTATCTATCCAAAAAACTTTACACGATGTATTTTCTGGATATGCACTTTAATTTTGATGAGAACTCAATGTCTTTAATGGAGTTTATTTTGCTGCATCGAAATCCGAAATCAAAAACGCCACATCGTAACGTCCACTGCTGATCCAACAACACAAAACACAAAAAAACGATCCAAAAAAAGTACCACGTTGTAACGCTCTTTGTTGACCAAACCAAGAACGTTATATGAAAGTGCCACATTGACAGGCCTGAAAAGTAATAATACAGACACATCAATTTATATATAAAGTCAAAAAGTACCAGGTGGGCAGGGAATCCTAATGTTGCAGCCAATATGAGAATATTTTCAATACGTACGACTTGTGTATATGTCATACATATACATAAATAAATAATCGACCTAATGTGTGTGTGTCCCTATGTATTCAAAGAAAATTTTTCGAGCCCGTCTGCATAAATACAAGCATGAAACTAATGGCCATTTGTATTCCGACGAGTGAAAGGTGCTTTCTCATTTGTCCGACAATAACATTTTCTGGAATAAGCGATTTCGTTTCGACTCTGCCGATACGTAACGGTGATCGCACAACTGAGGACCATTACACTTGGGGCAACGAAAGATTACACATGCTTCACCAATAAAATATTTAATGAAATAATTTTATGTAACATCCTCTTCTCCAACAAGTGAAAGAAGACAATAAAAACCTGGTTGAAAATCGATAATTACAAAATTAAAAAATCCGATCAAAATTTTTAACTGAAATTATTATGATATTTATCAAAAGCGATTTTTTTGAAGATGTGACAAAAATTATAATCTGTTTATAATTTTTGAATAAAATGTATAATAAACAAGAATAATTTCCGATTACCTTTCAGAGTACTTTTTCAAATCAGAAATATAAATTTGTTGAATTATCTCCATGATATATTTTGAATACACAGTAGTAGATGAAAAATATTGTTATCAATTATTTCAGAGTATAAGAAATATATAAGAATGAAAACTACCTTACTATATGGAGTTGGAAAAAGTTTAGTTTCAAAATCGGATCTTTTTCCAAGTGCTCAGATGTCAACGAATAACTTAAACATTTATTTATCAAGTGTGGAGCATGTATTCGAACATACTATATATAGGTACTCTGTTCATCTATGCAACGGAGTGCTCCAAAAAATTATAATGCATAGTGCACGTAATCTCCCAGACAAGGCTGCTTGTACAGAGTCGCACTAAGGAATGACCAATTTTTTTAATATTATGCGGCTGGGTATAGTAATTTTTTTAGGTGGAGTATAGGGACATGAATTATCCATTTTTTCAGCCGTTCTTGACTATTTAAATACTTGAAATTCTGAATTACCGTATATGTACACACAACAGGCGTTAAAACGTAACTGACCACTCCGACACTGTTAGAATGAATTCCGCCAGCCGATTGCAGTTAAATCTGATTGGTCAGCACAATGAGGCTTGTTTATTTTACGCAATAGATGCAAATGTGCGTGGTGATCATGCTTTGATCACGCATCTATCTTTGTTCGAGGTACTTTGTTTGTTAGATAGATATAGTTCAATATATTCTTCAATTGATTTGTGCCTGGGAGGTGATTTTTATTTTCTGATCAACTTATTTATTACAATTCAATTATTATTATTTATATGAAACAATATCACACAATGGTCATAATCGAATCAATTAATGTTAAAGATCGATTTAAATTTGTGTAAATGAATCAAGTATGATTTTCTATTTTTAAATCAAATTTGATAATTATTATATCATGCTTATCAATTTCAAATTTCGGACAAAACAGTCAACTTTCGAGATCCATTAGAGACCTCTTTATAAGGATGATATGCTCTCGGATCATATCTTTGATTTGCATGATTTTCACACTAAACAAATAGTGGTTTTCAAAACTGTTGGCATTTCATATTCACAATAACCAAATTTTATATCGTAGGTATTATAAATTTTAACCTCTCTGCCTAATGTTCCGTTTAGTGAAATACTTAAGTTTAGTAGAATCAGTATTCACATCAAATCCTTTTGTCCACTTATTTCGAATGCACAAATTGATGACGCATGTGTAATATTTCATTGCCCCAATTGTACGTGTCGCCAATTTACGGATATTACGATTTGTGCAGGATACACACCTGGCAGCAAACAACCCATGTCAGTCGCCAATAGGCGAATAGGGGCGGCGAAGGAAAAACTGCACCCGACCCCCATCAGCCGAATTCATCAATAATAGTATGCTCGGGGGCGTTTTTGTTAAATAGCTCATTTCGGACAATTTCCTGATGCCGATGCCTAATTGTGAGGTACAATGAATTGTAACACCAAAGTGAACGGGAGATTCAAAACTACGGACATACACGCGTATGGCTGAAGGGGACTTCAGAAATGGTTAAAACATTTGAGAATATTGGTGTTTGACGTCACTAGTTTACATTACATCTGTTGCGGCAAAATTTTTGCTATTCCATGTGCTAATTCAAAAATGAGTAGAATTTTTTATCAGTTCCGGTTTTCAAGTTTCAGATACCTACGTTCAAGACAGAAAAAAATACTGAAAATATTAAAGAAACTGAAAGATTGGAGTTCTAAAAAACATCGCCAGAAGTTTTCTTCTGAATAATCGGGCGTAATTAAATATTGAAATGAACGTATCACTTCATTCTCATTGTACACGACAAAAAAATAAATACATCGACCCAAGAATTAATAAGAGACCAAGGTAGAAGAGTTTCTATTATTTAACTTCTAAAGTACACAACAACATTTCAGAAACATTAAAAAATTGGTCTCAGTTAACGAAATTCAAAAAAGAATTCAAAATAGTTATTTATGTTATTAGTGTTGAAAGTAAGTTTCAAGATGAAACTTACTTTTATCTGTTTTCCTAACAAAATAGATAAATTTAATATTTCTATACAAACACATACTATTTTCATGTTGGGGCATTTGCTGATGACGCCCAATAACCTGGTTACCAAAAACAGTATTGTTTACAGCTCACGAATTTTATTAAAAGTCACATTTAAAGTTCTTGCTGGTGTTTAATGTATATAATACATTTGTAACAGAATTTAATTGTATCTATATCTATTGTTCATAATGAAACTTCTTGAAAATTGAATAATTAGATTTTGTTTATTGCTATTTGATAGAAAAAAATCGTGTTAAAAATACTTTTAACCCTAGTGTTGAAAATATTTTCAACACGCTACTTTGTAAACATTATCTTTTAATACTCTAGACAACCATTGAAAATCTCACTTTTAATAACAGTTGTACAAAAAAAATATATATTAGCAACTGATAAGAAAACAATTCATGATTTTTTTGGAACTTATTTTTACTGAACTCACTTAATTTAGTTTTATACATCTACATTACTTAGCCAAATTTTATAATAATCATCTCAATCATTTTCAGTTATATTTATGATGTTGAATATGTAGAAATAGGGTAGCCTGCAATTTTTTTTTTAGTATGTTTACTATTGTATCCTCGTCTCAGTTTGCACCATATGTTCTTCGAATATTATTACTGAGAATATTTTCTGAGTATTTATATAACCAAATATTTCAATAATCATGATGATCTCCTACGTGCTAAGAGATCGTCATGAGAATTAATAGTTACTGTAGTTTCATCCTACAAGCACATTTGCAAACGAATATAATAAATACAATATCCTTGTTGGACAAAACTGCATTGACGCTAATTACAAAGACAAGTAGTATAAAAAACATAGGCATTTCTCATTTTTCATGAACCCAATATTTCAATATTTCATATTCATAATAGAATTGTACTTGTGACTTTGTAAGTCATTGTGTATGGTATTTACTATTTCAATTTCGTGCAACCTCACACAGGGCCACAGTGAAATTATAGTTTATTCATTATTTATTTTTATTTTGTATACTTATACGAGATGAAGGTTTATATGTATATAACTTGAATAGTATAGTAGAGAAACACTGATAATTAATGTCGTGGCTGAACCCTACGTAAGAGTTAAAAAAATGTACTACAGTATGGTATATCTTGAAGAGGTATACAAAACAGTCCGCGATTGTATATGTCTATCTCTTAGGGATAACCCACAATAACAATTTTTTATCCTCGGGAAACAATGACTTATTTACGAAGCGATTTTGAGAAATACACTATCAATCCTTATCCAATTAAGTACCTTAAATACATTGTGCAATTATTATATATCAATATGGCCCTTTACTGCATGTAATTAAAATGAATATTTTCGAATATTTAAAATGCAGGGAAGCACGTCGAAGGCCGCGGAAAAGCAGTTCTCCTTTTTATCAAGTGATTTAACAAACTATTTTGCGATTTCCAGACAAATATTCGAATTTCGTAAATTTATGTAATATGTTACAGAAGATTGCATTTAACTACTTTATGTAAAAAAGACATTATGGTCCTTGAAAAGTGCCTCAGCGCACGTCAATTCTCGCTGACCTTCCTTTTTGCTACACATTTCGATGAGCATTTCAGCTGCAATTCAACCAGAATTCTACACCATTTACCCAGTTTCACATACCTACATGCCTTGTTATAACGAGTCACCTTGTATACTTAATAATAATACATCAAATAACAAAAAACATAAAAAGTCAAAGTTAACTGCTTGGATAGGAAAAACAACGCATTCACCATTTTATAGAAACAAATTCCAAGGATATTTCTCATTTCACATGATAATATGAGAAGACCTGGTTAGTCCTTAGCTCGCACATGTTTCGACTTCTGAGAGTTGTCGACAGCTGATTAACGGAAAAACAGATTTCAAACAGATCTAAACTACTCGTAATGTTATAAAGAGAATAATTTGTCTATAAAAGTAATTTGACGTGTGTGTCGAGGATATAATCGCTAGTATGTAATATTTTTGTCCTTACAGAATTTCATATTTGAATTTTTCTGAGGGCTCATCACCTCTGGCAATATTTGTTGTAGTAAAAGAATTTTCATGAATGGATTCATCTCTCTTCAAATTATATATTCAACTTGAGATTTCCAATTTCTTCTCGTGAAAAATCACCATCACAAAATACCACAAGAGTTTTATTATTCCCAGACATCCAACTTCATTACAGTCAACCATAGTTAAGAGCGAAATTCACACGAACTGGAACGGGAACATTAGCATTATCGACAGGGATATTCCACATAAATTTCACGTTTTTTGACTGATGGGAAGGGTGCGTGATGCATATGCCTTTTCGACTTGTAAATCAGCCATATTTTACCTATCCGCTTCCTAGAGGAAACAGGAAAACCGTTACGGGGATTTTTGACATGCAAAAGTTAACTTTTCAGCAAATTTGAGTGAAAATTGAAGTTTGATCTTTCTATGTTCATTTCAAATAGTGAATCAATAAATAATGTTAAAATTAACATGTTTACGATTATGACACAACTATTGATATAAGTATTTTTTATTTGAAGTTATATTTTCAAGACATTTAATAGAATGGTTTATCTGTTGAAAGCGTTGCTGTCTAAATTCCTAAAACATAATTGTCAAAACATGTAAGAGATTTATCGACAATTATTATATCTTTTCTTTAATAAAACCTAATAAGGATGAATTGTTTTCTAAGCCACTGTCAATTTCTGAAACAAACTATTTTCAAATGATACTTGTATTTCTTCGAAATTTAAATTCATGGCGAAGAGAGACATAATTTACTTAAATGAAATAAAACTGTTGCACTTTTTGAATGCAATATCACAATTTTTTTATTTCAACAGATTTTGAAAAAATGAGAACCTGAAAAGATCTTCATTTTCTTGTTCTGAAGACTGTACAAGATACAATTTCTTATTGAACACACATTAGTTTCAGACAATGATTTAATACAAAATGTGTAAAAAGTGTTTCTTCAAATATTTTTCCGTTAGTCATAAAAACGACAATACTCAAAAGTCAAAACGTGTGTGGGCAAATGATATACGATATCTTACCTTTTAACGAGCCATTCTCAACAAGAGTAGGTCAAAAGATGCAAACCTATTCTAGAGCTCCGAAGAGCTCGAGCAGATTTTTTTTTATTTTTGTAGAAACAGTATTGAAGGAAGTAGCAGATTTTACTTAAAAAAATTGTGAAATAATTGAACAGCAAATAAAACTTTACTTTATTTTTAGCGAACAGTTACCAGTAATAATTATTGTTGTAATTATAACTGTTACTGTAATAAAAATATATATTTCGGTCGAGTCCATCACATGCAATAAAAATATTAAACAAAAAATTGATCGAGGCATGATTCTACAATTTTCAGATTAGCTTAATTTAAAATCTGTTTAAAATCTGTTAACCAGCTGTCGTCCCCCTACGACGAACAACTCTCAAAAGTCGAAACTTGTGCATGGTAAGGACTAACAACGTCTTACCTTTTAACGTGTGATTTCTAACACGGGTTGGACGATAGGAAGAGAAAATCGCTCGTCCGGCCTTGCAGTTCGAACCACCGGTTCACACAGCGGTCTATTGAATGAGTAGAGCAGACCAACCACCTCAACCGACCGGCTACCGTCATTTCCAGAAGTCAACAATTTTTCATCACCACCTGGGCTTCAGAAACCCCAAAAAACAAAACAATTAACTAACCCAAAAATCTGCCACCGTACCACATCAAAAGACGTAATCTAAGAATAAACCCACTTAACAACTGAAGGAACGCAATATTTGTGTAACATCAAAGTCCATCAGTGGTACAGGTAGGTACGTACCTATTCTTCGTTCACAGTCCGATTGTCGACAAACCATCCACTTCCTGAAATTCCAATAGCCGGTCGAGTATTTGTGTTTGTTTCTCTACGTATTTCTTCTTCAAATAGATAAATACTGAAGTGTACACCCGTGCCGTTTTCCGAAGAATGTTAATGACGAACTTACTTTGGTCATCGATGGACACTGCCAGTGACGTACCTCGAGAAAGCGTGCCTAGTCCCGAATCGACATAAACAAATCCATTTATTTTCATTTTTTAGGAAAACACGTCTGTCATCTATTTGAGTATTCCTGAACAAAAGTGTTCTCTGAAAATTGCTGATAAGCGGATATCACTGACATATTTGACAATAACAGTACTCCTGAAGAAGTAACCATTTGATTTGACAAAACTTCGACAAAGTAGTCACACGATTGCTGGTCAACAATCCTGAAAAACACTGTGTCGAAGCGTCTTTTCGCATTTGTTGGCCGCGGAGTTGAATTATCCAGTGATTTTGTAAATTGTAATGGACAGATAGACTTTCCAACCATTCAGTATTCCGACCTTTAACCAATCAGGTATAACCTCAAACTCCCTTCAATACGTCATCGTATTCCTGGAATTCCTTCTTGAACACAAATTGGGGAAACGTCAATGCCATTGTTTTGGAATGCTGATGATAAATCTAAATTAAAAAACAATAAAAACTCAAGACGACATAGGCACCTGGTATTCGTTTTATTTGAAGCTAGCTAGTATCCCGGCGACCAATCAATCTAATTTATTCATCTAAAGACCACAAGTTGTATAAGAAATGTCCAAAATTTGGACTACAGAGACAAAAAGCAAAATTACACAGTAAAAAGTTAAATGTTAAAATAATAAAGGCAAGTACAGACAGAGTACACTTCAATTCAAATATAAAGGTAAAATATTCAATTACACGAAATGATACACTATCAGTGATTTATGTGCTAAAAAAGCCTTCCAAAGTATAGAATGTATCCTCAATTAGTCAGTGACTTCTTGAATCTGAAATAGGTAGGTTCATCTGTGATGTTTTGGGGAATTTTATCAAAATCTCGAATTCCGATGCTTAGAGGACTGTTTTCCGCTAGGTTCAATCTGTTTAGAGGAGTATTCAGCCGATGCCCATTCCTAGTGGAACGACTGTGAATGCCATTACGATAGAGCAAAGTATTTCTACATTTGTGAACATTTGACTTACATGGGAATCTAATATCAATACTCTTTCCATTCATCACGTTGTATAGTTTTCCTTTGAACGATATCTGTTTTGAATCCGCAACAAATGTTTAGAAAACAGATTCACATGAAAGTAGTTGTTTCGGAAGGGATTTTTCTTCGATCATCTGAAAAAAATATTTTCCAAAAGAAATTCCGGTAGTTAGGAATGTTGTTTAATGAAAGTCCTGAATGAACTGTTTATTTCCGGTATGAAATAGCTCGTATTCAGTAGGTATTCCTGACCCCATTGGTAAGTCACTGGTCGTCTTGGTATTTAGATACCGTTGGACTTCCACAAGTTCGCATACCAAGACAATGCGGCAATGATTTTGCCGATCTAACGTGCTGCATATTAGTTGGTCAATTAATTTGTTTTCTGTAAGCAAATTTCACAAAATGAACCCGAAAACATATAGTCAGAAGCGACAGGAGAGAAGATGAGCTTGGAGAGGTATGTTTCGGGAATCCCATTTGTTCGACAACGTATTTCAGTAGAATAATAAATAGCCTCGTACCGATATACAATTTTCAAACTTTACATTTCAACACTTAAACTAAAATCTTTTCAAAATAATTTGCTACGTGGCCACTTTTATCATTCAAACCCCCTCGAAAGCGGCTCAATCAAGAGGTCCAAAAATATTCTTCGAAATTTGCATTATTCTTAAATTGGTGTGTCTTTATACTCGTTTTTTTGATACATCTTTATTATATGAAAACAGATATTGAGAAAAAATATAATAAAATCTAAACACTAAAAGATCCATCAAAGATTTAACAATTCTAATCCCAACATTCATGATGAAAACACGCAGTTTTTATTCAAGAAAAACGCTATTGTCCATTGAAAGAGTATTAATATAAAATTGCATTTACCTAAAACACTTTTACTTTCAGACTAGAGCCAGAAAATATTTGAAGATACGGAAACAGATATGTCCCGTTAAAATTCAAAATTTTATGTTATTTGATGACTTCAATCCTTACAATCATTTTATGAAAATGTGTCAAAACTACTGTTATATCACTCATTACATAAACATTACATTGAGAGAGTAATGTAAATACATCATAATTCCACATTCGTAGTGGAAAGAAGTTTTAGAACGATTCCTCACATTTGTGGATCAAAGAAAAATTTATGATTGACCTTACACATTTTTTCAAAGAAATTGAATTGATATTTGTCGGATTTTCTTCCTAGCAAAATTTGTATTTTCTAAATAATAATTTCAACAAAAAATATTTTTATATGAATCCAATCCGTTCTACATATTTTATTAGTAGTTTCGATATCCCAACGAAAAGTGAAAAATATAGAAACATCACACTTATTTTCAAGACATTCCACATATTCATTTCATTAGAATTCGATAGAACCAAGAATATCATTCATCTGATACCGTCAGTACGATACTTTTAAATATGAAAAAATAGTTTTGACCAACTTAAACGAAATTGATTAGATAAAAAATACTTCTAATATTTAATTATCACTATTTCCGACATTGATGGTTTGTATTTGTTATATATGAATATCTATAGGTAGAGTAACAGCTAGTCACCTTTCGTGTTTAAAATTCAAGACAGGTACTTTCAGCCAGTTGGCTTTGATGTAAGTTTAATTACTAATGTTTTCAGTTTATAAAACTCTGGGCTATAAGTTTAGATTCGTGCTAAATGGACATACTTTACGTAAAATTAAGTGGTTAGGCTCATTCGATCCGGAATGTTGTCTAGATCATTGTGAAAAAAGTAACTTAGTTCATAAAAAATTCTAAAAGTTATAAATAAATATAGTTCGTAAACTATAAATATTTTAGAATTTTGAAAAAAAGATCCTTGAAGACGAGGAAATTTACTAAAAAAAAGTTCGGGCTCCCGAAACGGTATCTCAATTATTTATAATTTTAATTTAACGCTGAAAATAGCCATCCACGTGCCATTTTTAGGTTACGTTCATCACGGCCTTTAAGCGAGTACTCAACTTGAAAATATTTTAAGGTACTTCCAACACCAAATCGTTATTTTTACACCTCGACACGTGTTTCAATCACCAAGTGATCATCTTCAAGAGGAAGATAAAACTGTTTTATCTTCCTCTTGAAGATGATCACTTGGTGATTGA
>WOGN01002925.1:0-15982 GCA_015342105.1 Leptinotarsa texana
TCTAAGTGGCCTTCTGTTGTGGAGATCTGCTTCATGCAGTCGATTTCTGACAGTATCACGACCAATGGTTACCTGGTGCGTCTGCTGCAACACGTTAACCAACTCAGGTGCTGTGATTGTCGGTTGTCTTCTTGCGGTTAAGACCAAAAATCGGTCTTGAACTGCAGTTGTAGCGCGTCCTCGCCCTGGATGTTGTTCGGCTGGACTGCCAGTTTCACGGAAACGCCGCCACAATCGACTGATAACACTTTGGGAGACCCCCAAACGAAGAGCTACATCATTTTGTCGCATGCCACCTTGAAGAAGCCCTACAGCTCTATTCATCTCAGCCAATGGTAAGTGATGGCGTTCCATGTTAAAGCACAATATTTCCAGTTTAATTGCTGAGCAAGAACTGCATAGAATGTACAAACTCGACACTTTCAGATTATTCATTTTAGCCGAAAACCTACAGTTTGTAAAAAACTTGATAAAAGATTAGTTACCGTTTTTGCAGGCTTTGTTCAACCCATAGAAATCTACAGGGTGGTCGAGTGTACCAATTTAATCGAAATTAAACGACCTCATGCATTTATTTTTATGATATTTAGTATGTTATAAAAATATCCCTAGACTTTTCCGATGTGTGTTATTTTACATATTAGACAATGGAAGTCCGAACTAGTGAAAAAGGGCAATGTCGTCGCCCTTGTTTACTCAGAACTTACTTGACTGTAATTAGTTATTTTTTCAAGTGATTGCAAAATATATTCAGCTATTAAAACTATCGAAGATTGAAATTTATTACAACGACAGTAAGAAAATATACAGGCATGGTGTGAAATCATCAAGCTGTATTTCAATGCTTACGAATGTAAAGTAGTGTCTTGTATAAGGAAAATGTCAATCACTAAGTGCAATTATCGATTAGAAAGTATTTCAGTGTCACATCGTGAGTCAGTAAAAGATGTATGTTTTGATCAAACCATAACATACCATAACGGATCGAGAGTAAGATTGAATATAGAAAGTCTTGATCAGTTAAGCAAAAAACTTGCTGGAGTAGTTTTTCTATATAAATAACTGTACAGCAATGTGGATGCTTTAGATGTTTTTTTCCACATAGAAATAGAAGTACAAACATTTTTATTGCCGACTGGCCAGAAGAAATGTGTACCAATTTGCCTACCTTCATTATTTGCAATAATTAAAATTCAATTTAAAATTTATGTGATATCAACTATGATTCCCTAGAATATAATGTTTTTCACTGTAAATTTTGGTATAGTTTTTATCGTGTGGGTATTTTACATATGGTATATCTTTTTTCTTTAATCCTATAATTTTTTTGTTCATTTCCCAAATTGTAATATTATGAAATACTTTTCAGTTAACTGACAGTAAGGTAACAACTGCTATAATTATTACTTTTATCAATATTATGAATAATTATAATAAAGTGAAATATCAATATCCTCCTAACATGAATATCATAAACAGCATCAATTCAAAATTGCAAGCCAGGAATGAACCATTTTCATAAATTTAGGTATAATTGCATTCTTGATGTAAATGACAAAAACAATTCATTCTATTTTGAAATGGTTGTCTTTCAAATGATATTCATACTCACACTCAATTCACAAACCAGTAAAAGTTATTCTCAATTAAGTAGGGTCCTGAGGATTGTTGGTCAACTTAAAACATATTTGAATTATCTTGCATCTCATTTTTGTTCTTGAAAAAGTAAATTTCAATTTCTATAAGTCACTAACTTTTTAAAATGAATTTTTCACTTTACCATTTGCACTCTAATGATCTGCTATTAGTTATTTTTCATAAAAGCTCATGAAACATTGACAAAAATCTATTTCAGTCAGTTTTTTCAGTCAAGTCGAATTTTCAATGTGAAAAGAATAGAAAACAATTGTTTACATTGAAAGGGGTTTATTTTTGAGAAAGATTAATTTTTGGGAAAAAAAGATTTTGGCTTTCTACTTGTACATTTTTATGTAGGAATTTTCCAAAGAAAGGAATAAAGCAATTAATTTCAAATTAAACTCTATACAACGACATTTAGTTCAAAGAAGTAACTTTCAGATACAAACTGAAAGAAAAAGCCCTCTCGAAACAGCTACTTTTATATAAATATTGAATAACACAAAAGAAAAAATTCTTTCGAAACAAATACTTTTATATGAACAGTAAATTATACAGAAGACACTTTTCTCTACTCAGTTTGTACTCCAAATATCCGTTATGGAATTGAATCAGACATCATTCACAAGATTGCTACACAATATAGTGAATGAAAGAGATAAAATTTCACTTACATGGAAGACCGTCATTCTCACTGTTGGACGTCTAATGTTTTGAAATAATACATTTGCCTTATTGCCTGTTCAGCACCAATCTGGAATGATATCTGATTCAATTCCATAATGAATGTTTGGATTACAAACTAAATAGAGAAAAGTGTTTTTGTATAATTCAGTGTACATATAAAAGTAGTTGTTTTGAAAGTACTTTTTTCTTTTATGTAATGCAATGTTTATATGAAAAAAAGCTGTTTTAAGAGGACTTCTTTCCAGTTTGTGTCTGAAAGTTACATCTTTACATGAAGTAGAGTTCATTTTGAAATAACTTTTTTGAAAGTTTCATAAATTTTTTTGTATATAGTTGGAGAAGTAGAAAGCCAAACCTTCTATTCCAAGAAAACAATTTCTTTTGCTTGGTACAAAGCGACAGGAGACTTTACATACGTTATTACAGATTCACAGTAGGATGAAACAAAATTCCTCTTCCCTTTCTTCTAATTCAAGAAAAAGAATTCTCCAGTCATTATATTTTTTGAAAATATCCACAATTATGTAGAAAACCAAGTATGTCACACTGCTAACATTGTTAAATAATGTTTAATCTTTCAGCAATTCACAAAAGAAATCTAGTTTTTAAAGAGACGCACACATTTTCATTAATCCATACGGATTTGAAGTGCTAGTAAAACGAAGTTCTTCATCTTGTCCTGGGTATCCTTGAACCCATTTTCGGTCTCTATAATACTCCATACAGCTAAGAAATTCTTTTTCATTGTAGTCTGAGACAGAAATTGGTACAAATGGATCTAAGTGTTCAAAACCTTCCTTTCCCAGCAGATACCTGAAAAAATATTTACCATTAAATGCTAAAATCTTTTGAAAAAGTCTTTACATTAAAAATCGCCTACCTTGGCAAATGTGATATGTGATCTTCAGCAGCAATTGCTATCTCATCGACAGTTACAATAATAGCAGCATTTTTCCAATCAGTTTTACTCAAATTTAAAAATCCTTCGGTGAGTGTTACATTATGGGGATGTACAACTTCTTTTTTCTCAGTGTAAACTCTGGTCTTGGGATAAAAGAATGCGTTGAATCCATCGATAGCAACTAATGTTTTGAAAACGCTACGGTTTGTAAGTTCCTTGATTTCAGCACATAAAGCAACAACTGCTTCAGAAGCATATTTTACCCTATTGATCCCATGATCAATAATATCTGATATCGGAGAATCTTTCGGGGTGACTTCTCTTTTACTCCAAACATATTCCTTGGAAGTTTTGGCCTCTGGAATGGATAGCAGATGGGAATTTTGAGACTTGAAATGTACTAGCCAAGCAGCACCGTCAAGATTCAAGTCAACATATCCTTCTCTCTTCTCAGAATTACTATACTCTTTACATCTACGCATCCAGTTGCTGACCCAAGGTACATGAACAATCAGGAAATTCTCTTTGGAAGCAAAGTGCAAGATATGTGCCAAAGATAATGATTTGCCACATCCTTTTTTTCCATATAACACAAACCTTACTGCAGGTTTAGAGTAATCTAAAGTTTTAAGGCAATTAATCACATCAATTGCTGGTTGTCTTATCATAATACAAGTTTCATGGAAGGTTTTGATTTGAGTTTCAAATGTTTTGGGTAATCCACCATATGTGAATATACGCTTCTTATCTTCCTGTGAAACCTCATAAAACTGGGCTAGATGTTCGTTTGAATGCTTTGAACAGTCCGTCTCGGATGTGCGAAATTTCTCCAACTTATCATATGTTGAAGTTAATGAAGAACTAGTAGAATGAAGACATTGTTTATTAAGTTGAGTTAACTTTCTGGATAGGATAACGCTGGTTGTTCTCAACATAGTATTTTCTATATCCTCCTTGGAACTATAGAATTCACAGACAACTGTATCAAAATAAAAGTGAAGAATGTTATTTGAACATTCAAATTCAATTTTCAAAATATATCAGTAATAGAATAATTTCCATGAGTTTTGACTTTATGTTAGGTGTTAGGTTACAGAGAATCTGTGGTTATGTTTTTAATTTTTGTCAAGGTCATACAGAGTCACTTTCTACATTATCAGTAGTCTACAAAAAACAGCAGCTTCGCATGATTACTTACCGATGTGAGACAAGTTCTTAAATTCACTGATAAGTCCATCGATTGGTCAGATGGATTCAAACCTAATCGAGTATCTATTGGTTGAAGAAATCCATTGGAAATTACCTGATGAATTTAAGAACTGTCGTGTTTATATACAGAATAGTTACAGAAGAGATACTCGACGCGTTAGCAGTAATAATTTTTTTTGACAGATGACGTTGAAGTGATACTAAAATGTCTGTCATTGTATGAGAACAATGTATATAGATTGGTAATTTTGGAAAATTCAATTGGTATTGTACTTTGTTATATCATAAAACTGCCTTTGCTGCTTTTCGGAGTAATGTGTTCGTGAATGAATTCTCCTTTTCTTTATTTAGATCATATATTTTGCTCTGTTAACTATTCGGAATTACTACTGCCGCGAAGTAGCCATGCAAAACTCAAGGATAAAGACAATCATATTTTGAGTTCAGAAACTCCATGGAATAAATTGTCACAAAATAATAACCCATATGGATTATATAGTTGCTCATGCTTATTGAGAATATTTTATCGACAGAGTAAAATAATCTCTGTTGGAGTTTATCATATACAAACACAGAGAACTTTTGATTGTAAAAATAAATTTAGGACCAGTAGATAGGCAAAATTGTTGGTATTAATTTTTATCTAGCTTGGAAATAGTTTTATATATAACTATAACATTTAAATATTAGATTAGGTATTGTAAAATTAATAGATGAGGCAAATTGTAAAATTAATTTAAGACACCAAAGGTGTGGTATACCCATATGTGTGGTACACCTGTATAGTATAAATAGGGTTAGCCTTACAAGTTCTAAGTTCTTCTAGTTTAATCTTCCTCTTGAAGATGATCAGTTGAAGATCGAAACACTTGTCGAGGTGTTAAAAATAACGATTTGGTGTTGGGAAAAACTCCAGTAATATACAGAGTACTTTTGTTATCGTGTATTGTGGAGAGCTTTGCATTAACATTTTTCCTGAAACTATTTTATAACATTTCACAATCTGAAAAATTTGAAAATTGTAATACACGTGTATGAAGTTCATTATAATTTTCATGTATTTCAGATTTGGGAAGGTGAAAATACCCAAAGAAAGTTGATAAAAAAACTGATTTTAATATCTTTTCTGATTTAACGATACTGTTGGCTTTATTGGTCATTATAAAAAGCTGAGTTTACATTCAAACAAATTAATATTGCAATGAATAAATGAGACAACTAATAAATGTTTCTTCTTGCAATTTAAAAAAAATAATCACTGTTTTTCTTCAGATTAAAATTCGAAACTTAGATGTCGCCCACTCAGTGATCTGTTTAAAAAATCTGTTTTTCCGTTAACCAGCTGTCGTACCCTTACGAACGACAACTCTCAGAACACGAAACTTGTGCGAGCTAAGGATTAACGAGGTCTTACCTTTTAGCGTGTGATTCCTAACACGGGTTGGACGATAACAAGTGAAAATCGATCGTTCAGACTAGGGCTTAAACCACCGATGTCGAACCGCCTGGCTACCGACCGACCTTTCCAAAATTCTCTGATTGCAATAAAGATAAAAATGTTTAGAAGATAAATGAAATCAGCAAAACCGAGTATTCATATTCACACATGATCAATAAGATATTTTGTAATTTCTATATTTATTCATAAATTTGTGAATCATTGAGAATGTGTGAAAGGAGGCAAGTTCTTAAATTCATTGTAGAGTTCACCGATTGATCACGTTAAAACGTTATTCTTAGCTCGCATAAGTCATGATTTTCAAGGGTTGTCGTTCGTAAAGGGGCGACACTCGGTTGAAGAAAGAATAGATTATAAACAAATCAGACACTCTGGTTCATTCGAAAACTATCGCGTTTTTATTGGCTGAAGCAATTCATGTGTAATTCAAGAACTCATCTAGATTTTAATAGTTTGAAAAAAAAATGCCAAAGTAAATGAATTCACTTTAATGTATATTTTTCTCGTTAGTTTTTGAAACGGAAGACAAAAATGGATTTTCCCGTTTAGCCTCATTGTACTCAGGGACAGATACTTTTTCCGAAAAACATTTTTACTGGTAAAAGTGACATCCTGATTGGATCTTTAATAAATCTCAGGTTGCTGTTTGTAAGATTGAAACCAAGATAAAAAGTAGAGCACAGATTATAACCAGAGTAAACCTACCTCTAAACTCCATTGTTTTAAATTGAAACCAATTTTTTTGTCCACTTTCTGTACTCCACATGATGATAAACCTACGTAATAATTGTTACAGTATTTATTATAGGATATAATTCACTGAAAACATGTTTTCATAAAAGTAAATTGTAAAATAGGATGAAATCTTCAAACAAATGTAAAGAAAGAAGACAAGAATGTTAGAACATCGTTTTAATTTGAGATTATAGGAAAAAAACAATTACCCATCTACAATAGTGCTATGATTCTTATAAAATGGTAATCAATAGGAGTCTTAATCAAGTTACATTATTTGAAATGTACTAAATAGCATAAGCCAAATTTGTCATTTTTACTATAAAAAAAATAACAATTACCAATCTTATCATAATCATAATAAATAAATGCATCTCAACTTCTTGAGAAATTCTCACTTGAACAATAACTTGAGAGAAATGTTGTATAGCAATGTAGATCAAAATTTGCTCTTGTAATATAGGAAGTATGTAGATTTCAACTTAAGTTAAACTGTGCGTAAAATTATGTGAACTCCAGAATCTGTGAATACAGGTTCAGATAACTCTCCAACCTTCAGAGCAAATGCAGCTTCTTCAAAAGGTTTCTGCATAGCACCTTTACCGAAAGGTCCTAGATCCCCACCTCTTTTTGCTGATGAACAATCAGAATATTTGGAAGCAAGTTCAGCAAATGATGTTTTTCCTTGAGCAATTTGTTCTCGGTAAGCTGGAACAAAATTTCTAATAAAGAAACGATTCAAATGGCCTTGTAAAAGTAACAGTGAAAAAGTCTCCCAATGATGATGATAATAATATTTATTAATTCTTTTGAATGCAAACAAGCAGGAGCTCATCCCGTTTACAATAAAGAGAAAAATGCATGTGGTATTCGTAATAAAACATAACACAAAAATAATATCATATAATGCCTTGCCGCATAAAAAACGAGTGTTAGTACCAAAAAGAATATGAGAAAGTGGTGTCCCTCTTGGAAATTATACGACAAAGATAAAGAGGTTTGTTGTGATGATAAAAATGACAGTTGACAATATTTATTTGTTCATCACAAATGACCAAAGTTTTAAAATATTGATGATTAGGTGTCTCTAATGAATGGTCCTCTGATGTTTTCATATACCTTACAATTGAAAACAAGATGTTCAACAGTCTCTCATTTCTTGTAATTGCACATGGAACATCACTCATTTCAGGCAATAGGGAAGTATATCAAAATATTTGTGAAGGAGACAAAAATCAGACAATCTCAATCTATCAAGATCTTCATTATAAAGTATAAAGTGATATTTAATTGAAATATTGTTGATATTTGATTCTAAATGTTGGTGATGTTTCACCATACTTCCAAAACTTTTTTTATTTAAAGAACCAAACTTAGGTGATAATTAAAATGATCCAAAGTGATCCGGGAAATTTGTTATTGTTCATGGAAAGAACCAATTTTCTTTATGGTAGTCATGAATTATTAGCCGAGTCTGCATACAGAAGAAGCCTAAGGTATTGGGTAAGGTAAGATATCTACGGTAAGGTACCTTACACAATACTTTAGACAATAAGGTTAAAAATCAATATTCAACTAGGATTTAACGTAGCTCTTGCAATTGTGCATGCTCATCACCTACCAAATGCTTAAATTTTGAGTGGAATTATAAATACGAAAAGAAAGCCCACAAAATAAAAATCTATGATACAGCAGATATATGCCTGGCCGAGACATTAATGCTGCAATATTTTTTGTTCTTACGTAACCAATACGACTATTTGAAGATGAAAAATTATATAGCTGTCCTAAAAAAATGTATTCATTCACACTATTAAATGGGCGATTTGGTAGAGAAAAAACTTTTATTAAAAGGAACAAGCATTTTTTAGTAATGATTAAAATGAAAAATGTGAATCAGCTACTAATGAAATTTCTAGAAACCATGTTTGTCAAGACGAGAAGCTAGTAGATATGTAGTTTGAAAGAACCTAATATTTTTCTGATTGATTCGGCCTTTACTTGATGAAAATCCATAGTAATTTCAAAAACTATACCTCACAATTTGATATCAAATAGTGAGGTGTAGATTTTGAAATAACCCAATATACTGTAAAGTTTACCAGGTTTTAAGTTCAGAACAAACATGAAAAAGAATGACGGAAGTTTTTCAACCATTCCTCCTCTCCTGACTCCCCCAACCTTGTCGTTTACAAGGAGTGATCACACAAATGATATGAAACTGAATCTCTCTTGCTAATGTCGCTTGCATGAGATGTTGGCAACTCTTTAGCATCATCGATAAACACACTTCTTCACATCAAATTATTGTGACACCGGGAAAATTCTAATTCTTCTCAGCAGTTACAAGGTCAGGCTTCGCCCTAGATTACTGTAATATTCAACATATTTTCAATTTTTCCAAGACTGTATGTGTTTTTTTATCACCGATTATATAAATATTGTAATGACTCTTAATGTCAAATATAATGTTGAGGCCTCAAACTTTCAAAGACTGATATTTTCAGTACAAAAATAATGGCATTTTTCATACTTACAGGGACTGTTATTGATGTCAAAATGAAACTATTTCTAAAGTTTGATGAAAACAGGAGGTAAGTCAATTGTCGAGAAAATCTTAAGAATGTGTTTGTATAGATAAAACTAACAGAAATTATCAGGTGATAATTTTGTGAATTGGTACCATTACTTCAATAAAGAAACAAGAACTAATACTGAGACCATTATTAGATATAATGACTCACATTTTACCAAGTCTAGTGCATCCTCTTTGGAACGTGTTATGTTTTCTTCTCTCCAAGAAGAGGGCCGTCTGGAATCCTTGTGTTTTACCAGCAAGTGAGAGCACTGCACTTGTTCAGGCCCACTTGAAGAAACAGGTTCTGCCGGTTTGTCAGGGGCATCCCATTGAGATTCCTTGGTATATATATTCAAATAATAATGTTGGCCTAAAATAAAGGAATGGTTCAAATAAATACCGGTTTAGTGTACTCATGCCTAAGACATTCGAAATTGGAATATTGAAGAAGAACTCCCTAGAGAATTGAATTCATCAATTCTAGATTTTCAATAAAGCTTGCAAAATTTCCATGCTGTTCCGATTCCCAAATAACATACCGGTTGATCGGCTAAGACGTTTTTCCCAACCTGCAGGTAACTGCTCGTCCGCCATGTTTCAGTAGAATAAACATAACAAAACAGCTTTCTTCTTCTTTAATTTTTTATAAGTCTCGAACTGATCCTGTTAGTCAAAATCTTTTGTTAGACAAATATAGTTGTTACTTTTTTAGTTTTAATTACAAAATTGTTTTATATCAAATTTCATTCAATATAGATGTACATTCTGTCAAACGTGAAGTTGAACCCCAGCAGAGTAACTGGTCAATAAACTTGAACTTTGGAAAAAAAGGATTTTTTGACTTTCTACTTCTACATCTTTGAACGAAAAGTGAATTGTTTACTATGCTCCTACTTATATATTCGTTGATAAAGAGGTACAATTGCTGCCTTGGGAATAAAGGGCCGATGTTCATTTTTCAGGAATAATCAGTGAATGAGTTAATTTTTTATAACGAATAAATGCAAATATTTCATGAACTTTTGAGTAGAATCATCATAATCGAAGGGTTCGCTACAAATGTTGACTGAATTACCGATTCTAAGCTCAATAATGAAGAGATAAACTTATCACTTTCACTCACATACACGTGACAATTATTGAATGAAAAACTAATATTTGAATATTTTTGTGTCTAAAGTTTTTCACTTCAGTAATAGGAAAAACGCATATATATTTCTTATCATTAAAAATAATGTATATTGGCTTCAAACAGGAAAATACATTTTTCTAATGCTTTCATTTTTCAAATTAATCAGATTTGAAAAGAGTTTACTACTCAAAGTCGATTCCATCTTAAATGTATGTGAATTTTCTCAAATGGGAGCATCACTCGAGGTTGTGGGAAAGTAATATTTTATTAAAAAACCAGAATCCAAAAGAGCTACGTTTATCGACAAATCTAAAAATTCTACATTTTCACTTTCGCATTAAGAAGATATTATTTTTGCTTCCAACCTATTTTCATAGTCTCGTTGTGGGTAATGTACATGTCGTAATGAAAGTATTTGAAAACTGAGATCTATTCGTTGTTCCCTGAGTTTAACATTCTAATTATATAACCTAGATGTCGCACATCATACGATCTTTTTGAATAGAACAGTATTTTTTTTTTAATTTAGGGTTGCATAAGATAACTGAAAGTTTTTTATTTCCGTTAATTTTTTTCTGATTTGAATTTTTTCAGATATGAATTGAAATTATCATTTAATTAAAAATGAATGAATGCAATCTCTTAACGAAATATAAGCTTTCCAGAAAACTGTACTTTTCTATATTCAATAAGGAATTCAAGAAAGTTTCCAGTCTTTAAATAATAATTCATCTAAAGTGAGCATCCTGTTTTAAAATACATGCAGGGAAATGAGGGAGGAATTGTAACATTGTGAAGTTGGCAATCTTCATCTTGTAACTTTTTGGCATTGATTACTTTCAACTTCGTGTTGATTCGAATCGTCTCGGTAAAACGTTATTTAGTTATTGGTTCTAAAATGGAATATATTATTATTATTTTAGCCGACCAATGAAATTGTAGGTAGGGGGAATACACGTGGGACTAGTGATATGCGTGAATATAGCAGCGAATCGACGAAATTGATAATCAGCTGGGACGGTAACTGAGCAAGCTAGTGACAGTACTGACAAGCAGTGTTGTTGTGCGGTTCGATATTTGTCGTTCGAAGAACGCGCCGACACGTATCAATAATTTATTCAAGCATTATATGTTTAAATAAGTTCTGGGTCCGTTTTTTAGAACTTCAGTGATCAATAAAACCCTAAAGACTATCAATAATTCCAAATACTCAATGCAAAGATAATTTATCAATAAAACATTAGTACTAACAGTACATGAAGACCGTGCGGGGGAGATTTTTAGTGGCTGAACAGTAAAATTGGATTTTCGAAGGTATGTGGTGAATTCCTTAACTTCACAATTGTATAGTGCAAACGCAAGCATATATTCTAATTAATTATATGTCATGCGAAAGTAGGTCAGAAACATCACACCATGCAGAAATATTTAATTATTATTATTATAATAATTTGAGCGTCAATTTTAATTAATGGTATTTTCATCATGTATTTTATATTTCACCTTTTTTAATGAAAAGTGGAAACACGAACGCCTATTGAAAACATTATTTTGCATCCCTTGCATCTATCTGTGTTTTGATGCAGCACAGGTAGCAGCAGGTTGATTACTCATGAGTCACCGTTTAACCAACTGGGAGTGACTACTGCACCGAGTGTTCTGCTGCAAGTTCATAACTAAATAAATACTTCGTTTGGAGAAGTAATTGTGTACTTGGTGAAAACCCGTCGAACCTTAAGAATGATAATATCACACACACTCACACACGAATTTGAGACTCACTGATTAATTACCCGAGTTTAGAGGAAATGGGATCAGAAGAAGGATCAGATAAAGGGCCTGCTTGATAATATCTATTGCCTGGTCACTTCTAGTGTACATTTGATATTTGAAATTGAAGTTCTTTGAAATAGTAATTTCATAAAGGTACTTGATAAGATTGAAGTATTTTAGGACAGAATAAGTAAAAATATATCAATTAACAACAACTGAATAATTATCGTGGTAATGGCAAAATAAATCAGATTTTCTTTATTGTCGAAGTGGTTAATTATTGAAAACTGAATTGAATTTGTTTTCAAAATTTTAATTCATCATTTATCAACGACGCTGCACGTAATAACTTTATTGAAACATGGAACTGGATCCTCTGGCGTAGAGAATACAATACGAACACACTGTAACACTGTTCTTGAAACGCATTTCACCAACTAAGTTGGCATCATCAGAAGATGAGCCGTATTAAGTTCCTAACTTTAATTTCGCTCACTCACATCCAACCAGTTGAATTCTCATTTTAAAATGGAAATAACTGGTTCACAAATGGATAAAAAATGAGCTCTTTGGGTCATATTTCCCTGTAGACTATCCGAAAGTCTATTTTCTCTTCAATCTTAGGTGTAGTCGAAGTAAACGATATTGTTGCAATTGCATTTGTCTCGTAAGCCGTGTGTCATTTGCAATAAGACATCATAAAACGGTTTATAAAAACTATAAAAAGGATTTTCCGTCACAGGGTAAATTGAAAAAACGAAATGTACGTGATTTTATAACTTGTATGAAAAAAGAACAAAGCAAGTTCACAAGACCAGCCAAACAATCAAAAGCTACAACGATCGCGTCATTTAAAATATCTCATATATTGGCGTAACACAAGAAAACATTTGAAGATGGATCGGTTGTAAAGGAAGCATTTATTGAAGCGGTTGAGACTTTATTTGGAGATTATGAAAATAAAACAAATATTATGTCTGCTACTAGAATTAGTTATCTCGTCCAACTTCCACGAGGCGCGTTGAAGTCATGAGTCAAGACATGGCAGATAAACTAAAACATGATATCATGGAATGTATATTCCATATGGCTAGCTATGTATTTTTATTCGAATAGTATTCAATGACATGTCGGCTAAGGAAGAGTTTTTGACAATAATTCCTCCTGAAAGGAAAGATCCGTGTTGAAGATATAAGTATATGACGTTTTCTTTAATTTTGCAACAAACTACAAGTTTGTTAAAGCAGTATGCATTACAACAACTAGGGTGCATTACAACCGATGGAGCACCAGCAATGACTGGAAACAAAAACGGTTTTGTGGCATTGTGTCGAGCTGGTGACGATTTCTCCTTCTATTCCATTATACATCAACGCGTTTTTATTATTTCAATAAATTGGCAAATATCGCACCATTTATGAGTTATCCCACTGTTCGAACTTTTTGAGCTTTGCTATACGTTTTAAACCATCAAAAACCGCATGATAGCTGTCACACAGTTCTTCCGCAATCACACGCACCGTTTGTGATGGGTCAGTCTTAACCAGAGTCCTTCAATTCTCTTCCTGGATTAATGTAAATCAACCATTTCGGGGCTCATGTTAAAAAAATTGTAAAAAATTGAAGAAAATTTTTTACACAAAAAGTGACACATGATTGTTTTTGTTTTTTTTGGTAGTATTTGAAAAAATATATCGTAAAAATTAATTTGTTTAAAACAAATTGAATAAATAAAGAAAATATAAATAAAAAAATGTTTTTTTTCAGAATATCAAAGAAAAATTAGAAATTATGATTTAAAAAAAATCGTTCAATAATATTCATATTTAGTAGCAAAAAAAAAACGTTAATCAACAAAAGCGTTTTTAAGCAATAATTTTTTTTCAAGAAATTATTCCGTTTTTAAAAATCATTTTATTCATCACTGATAAAAATTCCCACAAAAAATGTTAAATACCTTGTGAACAATACCTACATTTGTTTATAACAATTTTTTAAACAAATAGAGCTAAAAATTAGGAAAATTCATTTTTATGTATCTTTTAATAATAGGAATACGAATAAATTTGAATTTAAAAAAATGTTTTCATAGTTTCATAGTTTTCATAAACTACAACTCACGATTCGATCTCCACAAACTCTGTGATCTCCACAAGTTTGTGGATTTTCGTTTATTCAAGTGTCTAGAAGGTATGTGAATGTTTTTTCCTTAATAATAATATATTTAATCGCTTGAAATAATTTTTATTGTTCATAGGTTCGTTTCGCCTCTACATTGAAATTATAAATATTAGTGATGAGTACCAGGAGGTGGGAGTTTTTTGTAGGAAATTTCGTACTCTTCAAGGATCCTTTTTCAAATTTTGGATATCTTTAATATTTTCCGAGATATTTTCAAAAAACCTAACCCTCCTTTTTTTACTAAATTGTTTATTACAGTCTCTGGAACGAAATTTCCAAACCAACTTCGAACAGTGCGTTCATCAAAACTATAGTTATCAAATATCTGGTAAATTTTTCGGGCTGTTTCGGCAGCTCTTTTGTTCAGTTCGAATTGGTATAAAAACTTACCAAAAATCGCTAAACGACATACAATAGTAATAAGTTGAAAATTTGGAAATAAATGAACAGCATCAATGTATCGAGTGCACAATTTTCTATCGACCAGGTTATACCACGACACAGTAGAATGAATATTTATTGAGATATGGGGCTACATAAACACATGACATTAAAACGGATAAAACCTTTGAAACAACCCTGGCTGACCCTATTTATAAAAGTGATGAAATTCTAAGCCTAATGATTAGATATTCAGCGTTACAATAGAATATAAATCATTGTCGAGTTCTATATAAATTTATTCTCGAGAGAGTTCTTGACATCAATTTCAAACACACGCATTAAAAGTAACCCAGAATAACTTACACCCTAGTTGAGGGCGATTTTTAGGATCGCCAAGGCCAGTGCTCAATTAATAGATTGTAATATAATAAAGGTGAGCCTTCGCGTCGACCTGAAATCACAACGGCAATACCGTGAGGCAATGTGAGGATAGCATATTGGTTTTCGGTAATGTGTTATTTTTCAATCAAAACCAGTGATAACAAATGAAAAACTTGTAGAAATCAGGTAAAAGTTATTTTTTTATGAATAGCATTTTACAAGTGATGTTCATAACGGAGAACTTCAAAAACGAGGTTTTAACGATGAACGAGAACGAAAATGTTTCCTAGGTACTCGTTCAGTAAACTCAAACAATTGTTCATGCAGATGCAGTTTCGTGAGAATCTTTCCTACCAACGGATTTCCTGGAATTTTTGAAATCTACTAGATACTCGGTAGGACAATAAGAGGATTGCTCCGAATTCTTAGGGTTCTTGTTGAATATTCTTCGTGAGCAAAAAAATAGCAGAATCAATACTCCTGACCGCTCTGGATTGAATGATTCCGTATACAGACTATCTCGTCTTGTGTTTGTATATCTTTTGCTGAAAAAAATCCTCACTTGTTTACTTTGTACTAAATGTTCAAGAGGTGACAAAAACATATGTGATTTTTTGGAACTTCAACTAATAACCAGTCCGTGCAAAGTTTACTGTTAAATCATCTGAAAATAGAACTTTTAACAGGTGATAAAATGCGCCAAATTAACTGACTGTTGTAAGAAAACAAGTATAGCTAAGGCACTAGTCAGTCTAATAATGACACTGATGAATAGATGAACACTTCAATCTAGCAGACCACTATTATAATCTTCATGCAGTCATTGTTCACTGTGGTTTTGGCGTTGAATCTGGTCATTATTGCCCATTAGTCATAGACGAAACCGACTGGTTTAAGTTTGACGATAGTTGTTTCACTAATTGT
>WOGN01002927.1:0-15976 GCA_015342105.1 Leptinotarsa texana
TTTTGTTTAATAAAATTGTTATTTTCGGTTAATCTTATTAATTTTTTAATTGTTTTTTTCAGGGTTTTCAAATCAATTTATATTATGTTAGACAATGGAAGTTCGAACTGATGAAATACACCACGAAACATTGTCAACCACCTTCAAACAAACGAATAAATGAGTATGCTCATTCAAGAAGATATTAGATACAAGCAAAAATTTTGATTGTTATCATCAGATAAATCTGCTGAATCTTCGTCGAATGGTGAAAGGTTCTCTTCTTCTATAACATGGTCAATGAATTTTCGTCAAGTTCCGGAATCGACATTTTTTAAGGACTTCTTGAAGAGTATTTTGGCATATTTGATTTCAAATGTCGTCTTTATTCTTGCAATTAAACCCTTCCTTGACCCTGAACGATTCCAGTGGAATTAAGTTCACAGTGATAAAACCTTCCCGAAACATGAACCATTGAATTATGCGAAAGAAAAATACGTTCGAAACTACTTCGGATCGCCATGCGCAAGCGACTGTGCGATTCTCTTACCACTGGTTCGGCGCTATCTCTCTCGCCTCACTGATACTTATAGTATATACAGCATATATGTTATATTAAAAAACCACATAAAATACATAACGTGTGATTTACTAAATGAATAATTTTTAAAAATAATTAATAAAATATGTCTGGCAGTGATAATTGAGAAAGTGAAAATGAGCATCTTCCTACAAAAAAAAGCAAAATCACATTACGACACGCCATCAAGTCATCAGTAAGTTAGTTATATTTTTATATTTTATAATTAAAGTGTGCGTTTAGCCCGCGTATATTTGGTGTATCTCAAGGGTCTATTCTATTGGTAGATTTAAATTCGCACAATGTTTATAGCATATAATATTTTTAAATTAAATATTAATCAATTTTAATTTCATTCTTATGAAAAATATTCCACTAAAACACTTGCTTCAAAAATAAAATCCATAAAGACTGTCAGAATTGTATATCAAAATCAGCTGATAGCGAGAAGCGCACGAATGTTTTTTTTATTTGTTATCAACAGTATTACCAAAAAAATCAATTAATTCAATGATTGATGTTCTTATGACGGTGGAGTTTATTTTGAAACATTAATTATTTATTTTATTATTGAAATTGTTAATATATAAAAAAGAAAGTAATACAAATCGTGAAATTATGATTGACATTTTTAATTGAAGATCTTTAGTAATATATTGCAAAAACTAACTGATTCTTGAGTTCATTAGTATCTATATTAAAGCCACATTGAAATTTTTTCATGTATATTTTAATTACATATTTTTTATGAATACTTCAGTACCTAACAATCATAACAGGGGTCACAAAGTATTATTGCTGATGGTTTCACGTCTATCGAGCGTCCCGTGAAGGTTCACAATTTTTTGAACCCGCTTTATTACTATAAGTATTACTAGAAGTTCTCTATAAGCTTCACCTGTATGTATGTATGTTTGTTTGTAATTCTCAAGCTCGGGATCAGTATTTGACAGAATTATTGACATTATTGCTTGATCTATTCGCGGGCAGATGGCGCTGCACGCAACCTCCTTGATATAATTCGAACTCACTTTATATGTATGTTTTCATTGGAAAAAAGTATTTGTTTTCATTAACACGCGCGCCTGCTGCCTTATTTGTAACCCTCCTTTGCTCGCCTGCTGTCTTGGGCTTGGTAGCTGATTTTCAGGCTCTCTCTCCGGAATATACGGCTGATTGATCCCAAAGTTTAGATAAAATAAATATAGTTTAAAAAATTAAAAAAATACACTCTCAAAGAACATCGAACTAAAAAATTAAAAATGATTTTTTTTAATAAGCTTAAAACAATTACAGGTGGCGCTGTACGAACCCTCATTGATATTTCTTGGTCTATTCGCGGGCATATGGCGCTGTACGTAACTAACAATTATTGCTAGAACTATTCGCAGTCAGATGCCGCTATACGTAACCTCCTTGATAGGTTGTTCAAAAGAAAATCAAAATAAAAAACATATTTTAAGAATTTACACGCTTTATATTAGCTTCACCTGTAGGTATGTATGTATGTATGTTTTTTTGTAACTTTCAATCTCGGAATCTGTATTGACAAAATTATCGGCATTATTGCTTCATCTATTCGCGGGCAGATGGCGCTGTACGTAACTATCAATTATTGCTTGATCTGTTTGTGGGCAGATGGCGCTGTACGTAACTATCAATTATTGCTTAATCTATTCGCGGGCAGGTGCCGTTATACGTAACCTCCTTGATAGGTTATTCAAAAGAAAATCAAAATAACAAACATATTTTAATAATTATAAGTGTTAGCGAAATTTTGTACTACAGATGAAATATTTATATATTTACAATTACCGGTGATTCAGTACAGGAAAAAGTTTTGAACGAAACGGAAGATACATTTTAAAATCTAATTCGATTATTTGAAAGCAAACCGTAATATGGATTTCAACAATGAAAACTTTCTCGTAAATTGTACACCTAAAAAATTCAGTTACTCAAATATTTCAAAAAATGGAAAAATTAGAATTAAGGTGCTTGACATACATATCAATTCAAAAGATTGATTTGAAAAATAAAATTAATCACTGAAAAAATATTTTTAGTCCATTATTTTGAATGAAACTTCAAAACATCAAGACTGAATTGTTTTTTGAAATTATTTCTGCAAATTTTCTCTTTACTTCGAAACAAATTTTATTATGTTGATTATTATATTATGATTTTGTGAGAGGAATTTTACATTCATGCGCCGTCTGTTAAAGATTTATAATACTAGTGACTAGAACTCAAAAAAAAAATATTTTTGCCAATAAATCGGATTAAAAAGTGAAAAATAAATATAGTTAAAAAAACTAAAAAACACATTTTTGAAAAACATCGAACAAAAAAGTTAAAAATATTTTTTTAAATAAGCTTAAAACAATAACGAACAAAAAATACTAGTATTATTGAGGAAAAAGCGTGGGCGCTTTGTGCCACATTTTTATATATAATGCGGCCCAATATTCCCAATTTGTTTGAACTAATTGATACTGCTTCTATGAATGCAACTTTTTCTTGATTTGACTCTTGTGGTTCAGAAGTTACTAATATAATCCCATTAAAAAAGTGTTAACCATTGAATTTGAAAAAAAATAACTTTAATCCTCCACGCTTTTCGTGGATTCACTATACATTGGGTAATATTTTAAAAACTCTCAATTCGTTAATATGATACTGAACATTATTTCTTGATATCTCCACTTCTTCATCTCAAAGTTCTAACAGAAACACGACTGTATATTTAGACACGTTTTATAAAAAAAAGTCATTTACATATGCATAAAAAATTCAAATTCTTATTTCACAAGTAATCAAGTGTTTCAACCGTTTGCTGCTGCATATAGTATAGGATACCGATATAAAACTACCTTAACCAAGCTGGTTAATGAGAAATAGTCCATAATATTTGCAAAATAATTTTTTCAAACGTTTCACTGGTTTGGTTAACAGACAAATTCCAGTCCAATCGGAAGTATGAATATGCAAACGTTAGGTTGACAATTTTTTTCCGTCACAACTCTTGGGTAGGCAGTTATACACAGGTAAATCGATACTAGTAACTTGCACCCATCTGGTGAATGAATTGAAGTCAAGTAAAATGAAGATTATTCGATTACAAACACGGTGGTATACGATTATCGACAAAAAATCAGAACTGAATTCTGGTTGTCCAGTTTAAAAAAATGCATTTGATACAATTGAATATGTACGACAGGGTCGTCCCAGGGAACTATACCACGCACTAGAAAAGGACAGCATTGCAGCTGTGTGTAGTTCGTCCACTGAATGCGTATGCATGAAAAGAATAAGTGATACAGTCATAAATGCTGTGCATCATTTTGGAGTAGCTTAATATTAAAATGGAAAACTCAGTATTAAAATAGAAGAATGCTTTGTAATAGTATATTATTCAACGAGCGTGTATTATTCACGAGGTGAAGTTTATAACTACAAGCCGCAAGCTAGAGGCTTAAATCACCGAGAGAATAATAGCCATCATACGCGAGTAAAATACTATACTTTATCCACAGTTTTTCTGGTGAAAATTTTTTAACATCACATACATATTTTCAAAAACACTATTATTTCATTTCAATAAATATTTCACACAATACATTATTGTTTATCATACATATTACATAGTTATCAAATAATATAATAATCGTATATCTCATAATAATCAACACAAAAATTATTGTATCTAGCTTTACAAATATCATGTATCTAATCTTACAGGACAATATTTATATTACAAGATATTTATTTATAATTGTAATATTTGAACAACTGATCAAGTTCATCGCGGGATAGAATTAACATCAAAACTTATGTTTTGGTGACGGAACATTTGAATCAGATATATGGACAAAACAATATAATATTATAGCTAAATCAAGGAAGCATCTGCCAACAGTGATTAATGATTCTTTTGACACTGCCATGATTAATGTGTATTATTGAGGCCGAGCAAACAGTCGTATACATTATTCAATAGTCGAGGATAAATATTTTTTTATTTTACTAGTATCGATTTACCTGATCATACCTGCCTACCAAAGAGTTATGAAGTGAAAAAATTAGTCAACATAACGTTTGCATATTTTATATTATATATATGTTGCTATTCGTTATTGAAGTCTGGATTGAAATCCATTTGCAATATATTCACTGATATAAAATGCTTTTAATCCATTAACCAGTTCAGTGAAGGTCGTTTTACACTGGGACCTTAGACTAAGAGGTGAGCTTCCTACTTTCAAATGGAAAATCGCTTCCTACCGCTCTACTTTCATGGAAAAATGAACATTATACCACCAGAGTTCAAATAAGATTCAAGTAATATACTGAATGATCATTCATTAAAAAATAATGTTTCCGTCATTATGAGTGGAACCATTTTCTGGAATGACAGGAAACTGATTACCCTCAGAAATGAACTATATGAAAGCATATTCAAAAAATACCTTATTGTGAGATTTTCACTAAACAGTTTTACAAAAACTCGTTTTTGTATTACGCCGAAATATCACATGTCTACCAGTGACGATGACAATGTTCCATGTAGGTGGAATTTTCTATATTGTGTAGCAATCCTGTGAATGATATCTGATTCAGTTCCATAATGAATGTTTGGAATGTTTTTCTTCCAGTTTGTGTCCGGAAGGTAATTCTTTGCATGATCCACACATCTTAGTATATGGTTGATTTTTTGAAACTAATTGTTTCTCTCAATCCTTTGGAAGATTCCTACATTTTTTGTATAGAGAAAGCCAAAACCTTTCTTTCCCAAAAATTAATATTTTATGAAAATATACCCCTTTCAATTCAAATTAGATTTTTATATCACTTTTGTTCAACTTCGAATCGCTAGAGTTTATCCAGTTTTTTCAATTTTCAATGCATATACCACATGCATTTCTGTAAACAAAAAAAAACAAAAATATCTCATTCAATCAAATATATCATTCTTCAATTCAATCTTAAAATCTGTTCAAAATTCATAAAAGTCTTTGGTTTGAAGGTGACTGAGAATGTTTCATGTTGAATTACATTAGTTCGCAATTCCATGGTCTGGTATTATATAAAATGATTTGAAACCCCCGAAAGAACTAGTGGAAAAGAAGAATTGAAAAAGAATAGCTGAAAATAAAATGAAATACAAGTAAAATTGAACAATCAAACAGAAAATAAAAATAAAAAATTAAGAAATTCGAAGCGTAGTTGCTTCCCAACGTTTTGATTGTTAGTATCCACCATTGTCTTTGGGTGATAACTCGATTAATTCCTACGAGAGATGACTATTTATGGGACATTCGAGTGCTTTCCTTTTTCCGCTTTACCGGTATAGCAGGAGGTGAATGTTTGGCGGGAGTTGGGCCATTTTTCGCTTGATCATGGGTTTCCATATGCTGCGTATCTCTACGTTAGCTTGGCGGAAACACTATCCGTAGCAGGCTCATGGAAACCAGGCCACCAAACGCGGACTGCGATGCCAAGAATTGCATTTACCATATATCCTGTGAGTGCGGAAAATCCTGTATCGGTGTTACTAAGAGGTCATTGAAAGTAAGCATTGTCGAACACAAGAAATGCACACAACGAGGGAAAATCAGCAAATCAGGAATAGCAGAGCATGTTTGGACTCATCAACATAACATCGAGTGGTCCCAAGCTGAGGTCATACACAGTGAGGAACATTGGTTCAAGAGGAAATTCAAAGAAGCCGCATATATGGTGTCCAACAATGTATTTACCCAAGCTAGCGTAGAGATACGCAACATATGCGTCCAGCCATCACCCGAAGACGATTTCAATTACTATCAATTGAAACGTCGTGAAGTAACTTGCCTTGGTATCTCGTGATTTTTCAATTCTTATTTTTTGTTTCATTGTTCTATTTTCACTTGTATTTCACTTCACTCTTATTTCATTTCGTGATTGTTTTTGCTTAATATAAATGTTATTTTTAGTTTCTTCTTTTCCATTAGTTCTTTCAGGGATTTCAAATCATTTTAAATGATATCAGACAATGGAAGTCCGAACTAATGTAATTTATAATAGTCCTGATGGGATTGACATGTATACAAATGCTCTTTTCAGGAAAATTATATATCACCAGATAGATAGGGAATGTCATTCATGGAAATAGTGCATTCACAAACTTTTGTTGTGATAGTAACTTCGCATGACGCTGGCACAATGGAAGAGTGAATATTTATTCTGTGTAAGAGAGATAAAATTCTACGTTTCTTCGCATAGAAAACTTCAGGAAATATGAAGAAAAATGAACAAGATGAATTTCAGAAAAGGACGTGCCTAGAAATTATTTGTAGTTGTTGACAATATGTGAAAGTTGTAATTATTGTTGTTTCATTTTAATTTTTTTTTCATTGCCCCTTCCCAAGACACGCCTGAAGAGGTATTATAACGCGCAACATGAGTTGCTTTCTTGAAAAACTATGTGGTGAAAATGTCACAATGAAGTGTTTCTTGAATAGAAAATCATTATCATCACATCCAGGAAATATTAACTTGTTGAGGTACTAGTAAGAAAATATTCAGATCCTCTGAAAGATATAGTAATAGATGATTGATTTTTAGAAACATCAAATCAGTTATAGATGAGGTATTATCATACTTTATGATGTACGACAAACAAGAAAAGTTTTAAACGTAATGCCCATTATCAAACGCAATATCCTCGGAGATGAACCAAAAATTTTGTTAAAGAGGAATTGAAAATGAAATAGAACAACTCAACAACGACAAATATTACCACAACTTTTCCAAATTTGATTCAATTTCGCAAGATCGTGAGTTAAACATTAATAGAATTGTGTGAAAGTTTTAGATGTTTCTTAAAGAATTCGACAAAGGTATCAGATGTATTTTCGGTAATAGTCTCCAACTGAAGTATTTTTTTATTTAAAATTCATTAATTTTTTTGTTTCGAAGTGTATAGGCAAAATTCATGATATATGAAGTATTACTAACAAGTTGAATAAATTCTGTTAATCCGTTCTGTTAATTCCTATCAATTTTTTTATTTCCGTAAAAATTCAGTAACTTTTATAGGATGACACGTTCTGATATAAAAACTACCAGAACTGAACTTCAGGAACTGAAAAGTGAGGTCATACAATCTGAACTGCAAAAACATTTTGAATTTTAAACCACATTACTGATAGATGATAAAAAAACACTTATATAGTTATCCAAAAACATGTAGAAAACGTTATATTTCAACAAACACTTGTTATGTACTGCAAAATGATTGTTTCTAAATAATTACATAACAATTATAGATTTTACACAACATAACAAATTATGCTGAAATATAACCTTTCCTACATGTGTTTGACAGTATTACAGTGTTTTTATCATCTATCAGTAATGTTTATATGACTCGGTAATATTTTTTGCAGCTTAGATTATATAACCTTATTTCTCAGTTCCTGAAGAAGAGCTAATAAAGTCTCGTAAGTTTTGTCTATTCTAACACCTAACCTACACCTCTGCGTTCTTTAATAGCTGTAAGCACTGTTAAACTTTTCTCATCTGCTTTCGGATTGTCACTGTTCTTAAGTTGTTTTTAATTGACTATAACAATTTGAAAATATCTGCCATAGCCGCCGTGTAGTCCTAGTTATTTGCTTGTATATTTATTTCAAACACAGAATCTGATTTAACTCCTTTCTTCAGTAATATTTATTCTGACGCTGTCACCAATGTTACGTCAATGTTCTCTAATAGGCGTTTATTCAAAAAATTAACTTTATTCAGTTCACTTCATTCCGTTACTTCAAAATACTATTATCACTTCAAAATTATTTCATTGGTTTGTTTGCTATTACAGTTAGGACTTCACCGAACGTTCTCAGTTTCGTCCATTCAATTACTTTTTACAATTTCTCTTTGATTTATCAAATATTCTCCGGTTCAGATGTATCAAAAAGTAATTTTTAACAGAGTAGTTTTACTCCAGAGGATCCATGTAAACACCAATTTCCATTTAGGTATATTGAATACTTCAGCATCTTTATAAATTTATAATATTTCCTCCACACTTTCCAAATTGAGCATCACAAATTCACACATTCTACAGACTCAATGAATTATTAAAATTAAACTTCAGGAAAGCATGTGACCGAATGTCCTAGTTCAGCTACCCTAATGGAATTTTTAATCCCACAATGGAAAGTTCATCTTCATCCCTGCGGGAAACTATGTATACAAATTATATATTCCCTAGACAGCAATCAACTGATGAAATTAAAGTTTATGATACTACATATGCTAAATATTCCATGGTTTCCAGATCTCGAAGATTATTCAGTTCTCACAGTTCCCCACAGAAACAAAAGCTAGCGAATTCATTGCATTTAAATTGTGTTTTGCAAATTCCATGGGAGACTTGGACTTAATAACTTTGCATGATGATAATATACAGTGTGCAAACCTATGGTGGCATGAAATTCTTACTTACAACTGAGAAACATATTTCAAAAAATATTCGTACACGTCAATTTTAATTTTATAATTGAATATTTGAATTCTTCACCTTTTAACGTTCCTTCGAATTCCTGCATACAGGCCAAGTCTTAAAAATTTTCTCATGAGGGTTGAGTTATATATAAATGTTGAATTTTCATAACAATCATCTAGATAGTTCGTACGGGAACCTCTGGCGTGGAATAAATCTGTTGAAAACACTTTCTCAACACCAGAACAAAAATTACAATCTCTCGACGTGCGTTTCGCTAACATAGTTAGCGTCCTCAGGAGACCATTGTAAATAAATTTTGCTACTATGTTAGTGTTTTTACACGCTAGTGGCCTAACTACTACCGGATAGTCTATACCATCTATTTTTAATACCTCTAATTTTTTATGTACTTCCTCTATTTGGTCTTATATGTAATAATTCTGGAGGAAATACATAACAAATTAGAGTTACTGAAGAAACAGGTAGTTTAGCACAGAACAATAGTAGAAGTAGTAGTTAGGTATTACTAACCGGTGTGGACAGGTAGTACTAACAGGTAGTAGTAAGCCCACTAGCATGTATAAACAATAACTTAGTAGTAAAATTCATTCATATTGATCTCCTGAGGATGCAAACATGGTTAGTGGAACGTGCGTAGAAAGAAAGTAATTTTTGTTCTGGTGTTGGGAAAGAAAGAATAGAAACGAAGAATAGAAACAAACATCTACTTTATTTTGTATTTCTCGGATGCTTATTCAAGTTGAGTGCTTCTTAATAACGAAAATTGTAATTGCAGAAAAAGTACGACAAATTTCATCTTCAGAAATCTATTTTTCCCAAAAATTTGGTATCCTCTACATCTGAGATGGTAATGACCTTACCTTTCGAAGACGTCATTCATCTAATCGACAGAAAATACATTCCGCGAATATTAAAGATGAATGGCAGTCGTTGCGAAGCCAAGCTACTAAAATTTGCATTAAAATAATTTCGCTTCTCGATTTCTCCATTTTACAAAACTAACCATATTTCATTCTAGGCATATCTGTTTTTGGGAAGATGAAGAGTTAAGTCATATTTTTTAAACGCATGTGTCTATAGGTTCGAAGTGAAAAACGGTGCCTTTCCTGAATGGTATGAACAGATGTAGTCACAAAATTAAGTTTCTAATATTCCATGGGACACGACTAAGCTAATTTCACCTCAATAATACATTGTAAGATAATCAAAAAGGTGGAAATGAAGTATTGAGGGATTAATTTCATTAGTTTGAACTTCCATTGTCTAATATGGTATCAATTGATGTGAAATCCCTGAAATAATATATAAAAATTAAAAAGATTAGCTGAATAATAACAATTATATTAAGCAAAAAAATGGAATCAAAATTAAATGAAATACAAACAACAATTGAAAATTGAACTGGGAACAAGAAATTAAAATGAAAAATTGAGTTTCCTAGCCAAGTTACTCCACGACATTTCGATTTTAGTATTCACAATCTCTTCGGGTGATGTTATTACTCCAAAATCTGACTATTTATAGGTCATTCGCGTGCTTTCACATACCTCCTCTTTAGCGGACGCGTTCCGCTTAATTATAGGTTTCCATATGTTGCGAATCTCTACGCTAGCTTGGCTAAATGCGTCGTTGTTGAACACTAAACAAGTGTTTCTCCTTGTGCGTGATTTCAGCTTGAGACCACTTGATGTTATGTTGATGAGTCCAAACATGCTCTGCTATTCCTGATTTGCTGGTTTCTCCTCGCTGAGTGTGTTTCTTATGCTAGGCAATACGAACTTTCAATCACCTCTTTGTTTCACCGATGTATGATTCTCCACATTCGTAGAGTATCCGTTAAATGCAATTCTTGGAATCGCAGACCGCGTTCCGGTTCTGATGTTATACTTGGACCCAATTCTGCTTATCCTTTTCGACAATCGTCTGATGTACAAGTCTTCTAGCCAAAGTCTGCTCCACCATCACTTTGGAGTAACCATTCCGATGAAGGTCATTTTTTAAGATAGCTAGTTCCTTCTAGAGACCTTCCTTTGTATGACAGAGCTCGAAAGCCCAGTGTACTAGAGTCTTGATGATTCCTCTCTTAGTCGAATGATAGTGGTTGGATACTATCCCGTGTGAGTGGGTTTTCGGTATAGAGATTTTTCCTATTTAGTGTCGGTCCTCTTCACCAATATGTCTAAGAATGGCAATTCGTTATAGACGTCCATCTCTTTCACAATGGAAACACTGTCAACCACCTTCATACAAACATTAGGAAATTCGGTTTTGGGAAGACAGCTTTTTTGCTTTCTGTTTCTCTATCTTCGCACAAAAAATGTGGGAAATTTTTCGTAGAGAGTAATTAACTTCAAAATAAACTCTTTACAAAGATGCGCAGATCATGTGTAGAAGTTACCCTTATAGTTTCCCAGATAGGGGAGATGTGCCTAAGATGGCATACTGGCTGAGACGGCATAATACGTGTTTTATCTACATCTATTACAAATTTGGCCCTGTTCTGACCGAAAACTATCATCATTGTTCGAACATTTGGCAACAATGTGCAAAAGCCATGCGTCATATTCGTTTTGGAGGCTGTAGGCTAGTCAGTCGATTTTTGCCTCATAAAAGTTTTTATGAACAGATCAGAAGTTGCCTCATTATTGATGGTTATTTGAAATCAAGGTAAGTCCCAATACGTATTTATATTCTTTAGTGCCTTAACTAGTATATCCTATATTGTGATGTCGTTAAAACAAAGTTTCCAAAATATAGGTTAGGAAAAGGATCTTCCTGTATTTGTCTTGAGATGGCATACTATTAGTGTGGAAGAGTACAATCATATTTATTTTGTTAATTTGATGGCTTCCAAACATAGTTATTATTACAGTGATGAGTCGGTACGGGGGAAAATCTTCCAGAAAAAACTGGCCCGGGTAAAATATGCAGCAAGCCATCGATGCTGTTAAACAATAAAGAATGGGATGGCTAATGACATCAAATACATACAATGTTCCTTTTTGGAAGTTATATCATACGCTTCCCGCAACACTGTACCCATCAGGCGGAGCCTCTGGACGTGAGTTTTTATTTACCTTTTCGTTCATACTATAATCAAGAGCTCACCACATGGTTGAAGAATAACCCAGGCCGGACTGTAACACATTTCTTGTTGAAGAGATTTTTAGCCAAGCATGTATGAAAGCAGCCACTGTTGAGAAAGCATCAAATGGTTTTTCTTCAATAGTAATTTGCCACTTTAATGCAAATTTCTTCCCAGACTAGATATTTTGCCCTGCCGATGTTACTGATTTACTTAATGATGGACGCGAGAACGGACGGAATAAGTTGTTTCCATCGCTTCAGGACCATCAGGTGTAATGAGTAATAAGGATCATTTTGATGAAAATAAAATAGTTGGAAGTATTTCCGTGGCAGAAATAACACCATTATCTGAAGCGTCAGCGTCACAGAGAAGAAATTATTGAGTTAATAATTCCACCCCAAATACTCACTTAGCCAAGTTGCTGACAAGAAAGCGAAAGCACTAAGGAAATTTACCTGAGCTGCAAAAAAGGTCTCAATACCTGAAGAAGACTCTGAAAAGGATAGTAGCGATTCGGAGGATGATGTTGCATGTATATTTTTTAATGAATTATATTCCCGTTCCCGTGCGGGAAAAACATGGGTACGATGTCAGACCTGTTTGAAATAGAGCGAGACCGAATGCGCTGGCGTACCTAAACCAATAAAAGTATTTGTTTGAGATATATGCCAACTTTAGAAGGCAGTTTTACACTATGTCATCTCGCCAACAATTGTGTTAATGAGATGGCATATGAAGAGTTTTTTTTAATTTGTATAAAAAAAGTATGAAGTTTTTGGGAGTAATATAGTTATGTTTTAATAAATAAGTGTCTTAAGTGTTTATTTCACTCCTTACCAATTCTGTAACTTCAAGGTGCTACTAGTAATTGAGTATAGAAAAAAAATATGCCATCTCAGGTATATCTCTTCTAGAAACTGGTAGAAAAAGCTATCCCGCAACAAATACTACACGAAAAAGAAACAACTACATTTGCCTGAGAGCAGGATATATTTTTTTCAAATTTCACAATTAGTATTCCATGTACATAGGTTCTGTTGTATCATTCACATTTCGTATGAGTTGCATAATTTTCACCATCTTCTTCTGTCCTCTAAACAAGTTTGAATAAAAAACTCTGGTGTAATTCAATAAAAAACAAGTCCAGTAGATATAAAGCTCCCAAGCAGCGGAAAAAAGTTCTATTCTCAATTTGGCAGTTACATAATTTTGCATTATTAGCGGAGGCATATTTTCATAAGATCTTCTGTATGAATCAGCCGATATTTTTTCAATTAATTCAACGCTAAAAGCGTCATTTTACAAGAAGCATATTAAATCTTGAAGGAAACATTTCATTGTAAAAAGAAAATAACTCGTCTTAAAAAGGTAGAAGTGATTAAAAAACTTTTCGCATAAAAAAGCTCTTAAAATTAAACCTAATTCGCATCCACAATCTGAACGTATATTATTTGACAGAGAAATAAAAGTGGCTTTTTCAAGCATAGAAATTAACTGACGAACTTTTTACTGGAATGTGTCTCCGGAATTTCCAAATTGAAATAAGGAAATTGATGTATTCTCAGATTATCGAAGAATGTAATATTGAAAAAGTACCTTTATCTTGTCGAAAAAACAAATCTTTGGCATTATAAGTATCGGAAAAAATACATAAGGGAGAACAAAATCCGGGCTAACAGGCAGTGGTCGAAAGGAACTTATCATAGAAAAGGTTTCGTCTGCCACTGATACTTCAAGATAATGAGTTCATCCGCGCAGTGAACGCATATACTACATATGCTACTGCAGTAGCAAATGAAACATTTCTAGCTCAAGTATTATTGGAGTTTTACCCCAACACCAAACCTTCTGATCATTTTTAAACCAAATTCAAATACAATGTTGTACTTATTTTTACCAAAAATACCTTTTTAGTTAGGTAAATCTGATAAATCAAGAAACTAGGTATGGAGGTAGTATTTGAAAAAAGTCATACACTACAGAGTCTTTTAGAAATTCCGAAGAACAAACTCCAGAATTTGTTTATTCTTTTTAAAACGATGAAAACATGGGTATCATGTAAGTACAATTTGTTACCATTCATTTAAAGTAGAACTCCTGTGAATGATATCTGATTTTTATTCCATAACGAATGTTTGGAATACAAACTAAGTGGAGAAAAGTATCTTCTGTATAATTGAGTGTTCATATAAAACTATCCGTTTCGAAAGACTTTTTTCTTTCGTGTAATTCAATGTTTATATGAAAGTAACTGTTTGAGGAGGGCTTTCTTCCAGTTTATCTCTGAAAGCTACACATCCATGTATAGAGTTACTATTTTAAAATTGATCACTTCCTTCCTTTCTTTGGAAGATTCCCACATTTTTTTCTAACAAGATGGAGTAGTAGAAAGCCAAAAACTTCCTTTCCCAAAAATTTATCACTCGTAAAAATATAACCCCTTCAATTCTAGATGAATATATCTAAGTTTCATACCACCAATACAAGAAGAACTCTGGAAAGTTTTTCAAGGAACTGGGTATGAAGTTGGTTTTTAAAACAAGACATACACTACAGATACTTTTAGAAATTCCAAAAGACAAAATTGAGAATTCGGAAAAGTCTGGAATTCACGAAATTAAATGTAAGGACTGCAATGCAAAATATTATGGACATGGAGGACCTGAAAATACGGAAGACCTGAAAAATCAGCAGTCGCCCATCACATTCTGCAAGAAAACCCATAGACTTTAGTTCGTTAAGATTAGTTAGACAAGTTGACAACAACAGGCGTCTAGATGCATGTGAGAGTGTATAAATAAGTGAACATAATAATGCTATGAATAACGATGGTGGACCAATATCTAATAGTACATTATATAGCTTGTTAAAAAAATATTTTAATTATTAGATTTAACTGACTATTACATAAGGACACATTGTAAAATTAATTCGAGACTAGTAGATAATAATAATGATAATATCGTCTTTATTATATAGAGATTACAAATTATTACATAATTCTGAGTGATAATACAGGAAAATCTACTCTTACATCTAACCCCCTGATGCTCATCTAGAGTTGATAATACCATATGGCCAATTAAATTACAAAATTAAAAATATACTAACTAAAGAATCAGACATTACCAAATTTGTTCGACCAACATTTACCTACATTATTCACTGTGCAGATAGTCATTTTCATTTCTCATCATTTTATAAACATACATGGATGGATAAAGTCGTCTACGATTTTCCGTATTGAGCCATTCTGTCTTACCGATGTAATCCGTAATTGAATCGTACGCAAAAATTCTGAACCTTTTGAATCTTATATTCAAATTCATTATAAATATCATACAAAAAATCACAATATGTAAACTGTGAGACAACAAGGGTTTCGCAAATTTTCATTGAGAATAATCCGGTTGCTATGAAAAGTTTCCAGTGAAGTGAAAGTTTTTTTCACAATGCAATTTACATGAGATTTGAAACGGAGATCGTTGTCTATTATTAAACCCACGCTTCTCGCCTATTCAACGGCCATTAATGGCACATCATTGCTAGCAACTGCCAAATTTGTATGTATAAATTCGTATTGAGTTTTCGGTGAGAAAACTTATATTTTTGACTTGGACGAATTTAATTTTAAGTTATGAGAGGCACTTTTTTTAAATATAAGTACAATCATCATTCAGCATATTTTGTGCATAATTCAGGTTTCCTTTAGGAAAAATAATTAATGACTGCGTATCATCGGCATATGCCTGAACATTGCAAGCGGTTATGGATTTTAGAATATCAGCGATATACATAATGAAAAATAGTGGATTGA
>WOGN01002928.1:0-15967 GCA_015342105.1 Leptinotarsa texana
ATCAACTGGGTATGTTTGTTGAATGGCCTGGAATAATAGTTTTTATATTTCCCGCCAAATTTCGTGGCTCTAGGGCAAGAAACTTTACAGCCTTTATTAGAGTATTTCAGGCCTCCAGACCTATGATTCATATCATATACGATGAGCTTCATCGTCTAGCGTCTTTACTTACTGCAATAATATGTAAGTCAGAATCGATTAAGAATGTTGGGTCTGCAATAATATATTATTGCCTACCCATCTCCTTCCAGCAAATAAAATAATTTTGAACGATGATGTGATGAGTGAAATGTATGCATTAGAAGAGGATGTTCAGCTGAGTTTCCTAACAAAAGCCCAAGAGCACTTCAAAGCAACTTGTGCCCATATAATCAAAAAAAGTTCTGTGAACAATAATTTCCTCCAGTCATATCGATGTCTTCAGTGAGAACAGCGAAAGAAATCAATTAACGTGGGGAAAATCGCAACACTAGCTCCTGCGTTGCCGTTAGAAGTTGATGTCGGACTTGTGCAAGATGAATGGCGATTGTTACAACTAGAAGACGCTGTGCGGTTGGACAAAACTAACTCAAGAATCGATGACTACTGGCGTCAATTTCTTCTCATAAAAACGGACACGGACACTAAGGTCGTTAAAGCTATTCTTTCTTTGTCCTATGGAAATGCCGAAGTAGAAATAGGGTTTTCAACTTCTGGTAAATACCTAACAGATGACAAATCAATGTGTGAGCAAACCTTAGACGCTGCCATGACAGTGAAAAGCGGAGCTGGTGCCAAGTTGCAAGGAATTGGCTAATTTGGCGCGACATGCGTGTAACTCCTACAAATCACATTACGAAGAGGAAAAAAGAAGAAAGAGGAGGAAAAACAGGGAAAAGAAGAAAGTTTTCTGAGGAAAAATGAAGCGGAGACGGCGAAATTGGAAATCGCTACTAAGATGAGTGGTTTGAAAACTGGAGAGGAAGAAATAAAGGAGTTGAAGAACAACCAAGCTGCAAAAAGAAAGATAGAAGACAAATTATTTGAGGAAGCAAAAAAGATACTAAAAACGGCATTAAAAACATAAGACCTAACTGAGGTTGCTATAGCCGCCAGCTTGCTGGAAGGGAGGACAAAGGCAAGGTCAGAGACAATGAATACGGTGGCCAAAAAGTTTGATACCGTCGAAAACCAAGTTAGAACCAAACAGTCCCAAATAATAACAAAATTTTTCAAAAAGTGCGATCTTCGTCACTGTACTTTACCTCATTACAAATATTGTAAGTCTTCAAATAATGCCGTTGTATTTTTTTGATTGCTCATACATGCAACAGAAGCTGAATGCATTCGTGTTTAGAGTTTGTGGGTTTCAGGTCAGTCTCAGTGTGCAACATTTATAAATTCCCATATGTTGCACATTGCGACTTTGCCTGAAACCTACAAACCCTTACCCCAGAATGTAGGAGATCCAGATTGTTAAAATCCAAAATTAAAGTATTATTACTGTAATATTATTTGTGACCAATACAACTGTTTGCAAGTGATTATTGCAATCTCCCAACCTTTTTGGGGAAATACCACAAAGTCTTATGGGAATTTAACTAAATAATGTTTTAAATGTTAGTGAATTTAAAATAGTTATAATGATGTTTTACATAGAAATCTGTCATTTAAAAATATCTCGATCTCCGACACTGAGAACCCGTGCCTACTCGTACGTAGATAGTGAGGATTTTCAGTCCTCTCCGCCATTTTGCTTTTTTCATAAGTTAAACACTGAAAATGAAAATTTTTATTTTTTTTTTTGAGAGGAATCACACCTAAACCTCTATGTTTAGCTTATGGAAAAATGTCCTATGAGAACTGTACTTCCTCACTATCTGCGTACGCGTACTAGTAGGTACACGGCCTGAGCCGCTGCCCCAAAATTCCGCAAATCCAGGTTCGCGTTACAAAATTTCCGAAAATTCAAGACCTTCAATTGGTTCGACCCCTGCTGATAGTGGATCGATAGACTTTTTTGTCATCATTGAAATAGTTCCAGTAAAATATTTCGTTTGTGAATTTTTTGATATAATGCGGTGAGCGCAGGTTTCTAGAGGATGTTTTCAGTCCTTTTGTCACTCATGGCTTTTTACATTTATCTTTAATTATTTGTTGTGGAAACGATTTATTAAACACATCGGACAATGCACTGTGAAATGATAAAAAGGGGTCACATTCAGAGAGTATGTTCCCCCAGTATATTTCGAGGCAGTTTTGATAGAACGTATCATACTTATGTATGGTTTGTTTTTTTTTGTTGATTTTAAAAAATAGAACATATCACTGCTTCATGATCAGTCTTTTCAGTAAACATATCATATCTTGTTAGTAAGGATCTCAACATTCAACTGAAAGAAATGTATAAATTCATTGTGAAACATAGCTGTACTTGCAACATTATTAAAAATATTCTAGGAATTCAAAATATAACTGTTGGAAGTTTCATGAACAAATGAAAAAGCGCTAGACAAAAAATTATCATTGACACAAGTCTTCAAAATTTTATCGATAAATTTTCGTGAAACCACGAGTGATTTCATCTACTGCTGGTTGTTTGAGATTCGTATTGCTCAAAAATAAAACTTTGTGTTGAAAAAATGGACATTTATCTGAGAAAATTTTTACTTTGAGTGGTATTCGTAAAGATTATTTCCTAAATACATTAATATAAAAAAATCAATTCCTAAATAAAATGTATTCCCGGGATGAAGAATTTCAGTACAATAATCGAATATATGAACCGAGTATGTAAATTACCAACCTCGTCTTTGCCAACAATAAAAGACCTATTTGACGCTGCTAAATGCGTCACCAATAAGTACGTTGTGTATTCTTTTTGATCCCATTAAAATTCAGACTAAATATTTCATTCGAAACAAAATTGTTTATTGTATGAACAGGAATTTGAAATGAAGTGACAGTTCATTTTTCATTTCGGTTACTTGTATCCATTATATTGAATTTCATTTGATATACTTATTTGAGTTGTCTCGGAGAGTCGTGTATGATTTAAAAATAATTATACCTAGATGTTAATTTCATGGCTGTTAAATTTGAATGCTTTTGGGAAGAAGTGTTTTATCGCTGAAAACCCTGAGCATGATCTTGTAGTGAAACGGAACGGATTTTTATCTCAAGGTTTTTTGCGGGTGGTCAGGAAAAATCAGATTCCGTTCGTATAATATGGAACCTTAATTCATTTATAACCAAATAAATGTTTGTTATAATGGTGTATTATAGGGCTTTTTCGCAATTAAGTAAGTAAAATAATTCTTTTATAACATGTTCGGATTCGACATTTTTTAAGAAATTTAAGAGTATTTTAACATTTTTCATTTCAAATATGTCGTGTTTTTCTTACAATGAAACCCTCCTCTTGAGCACAAACGACTTCAATGGGATTAAGTTCGCAATGATAAGGGGACAATAATAATATTTCGTTTCTGTGCCATTTTGCCGACTGCATATTTCATGAAACGAGCATTATTTGAATACACTTTAGAAGATATATTTCATTTTCAATCATAAGGGAAGGTAGTGTAAAGTGGTCACCCTAAGCTTTCAACCCACGCCAACCGAATAAATTAATGTCAACCTTTTTACAGTTCGTTTGTTTATTATTATCCGTGTACTTATCAAGTTTCGATATTATATTGTTTACAGACCAATATTCTGATACCACTTTATCTATGCTGGTATGGTAAAATGGCATATACAAATTCAACACTTTTTATCGTATTGTAATGTAATTCTACATATTAATTCACAACAATTAAGAGTCTTTTATTTTTCCTAATAAATATACTTACATTCACTTATCATAAAATGTCTTTATGTTATTATCAACAGCTTTTTATATTAATTGCCAAAAATCAAGTTTTAACTTGTTAGCTTCTTCTCAATTATTCATTAATAACAAATAAAATCAACTTTTTACTAATCTATAGAATACAAAGTAACAACCTCTTCATTTGTATTTGTTCATTCATAATCGTACCTAATAGAAAATATTCTTAGGAACAAAATTCACTATGAAAGTTACCATCGTTGTCATTATAACCCGAGCACGCTTCTTGGGCGTCGCTTACAACTAGAACACTGTATCCAACCAAATTTCGCCACAGTGAATGCATTCAGGGTCATCATCGTCTTCATTATATTTGTCACTTTTCTTTTTAGCAACGTTAGTGCCACGATTTTTGATTTTAGTTTTAAGTTTTTTACAGTTTCAGTTGGGGTTGGTTTAATAGTAGCTTTTTTCACTCTCTTTGTAGCTTTCTTTTGTTCTTGCTGTATTGATTCTTCTTGCAACTCATTTTTAAATGGGCTGCTGGTTGATAACTACCTTACACTATCTCTTTCTATTCGCATTTCTAATCCTAATCAATGCTTTGGGAATCGGAAATAAGTTGCAAGGCGATATTGCGAAGGATGTTCTAGATTATGGGTTTAAGTAAGGATCAAATGTCGGTGGAGTAACTGCAGCTGGTGTTATCTGGGTACTTATATTAACGTCCTGGTTCAATTTCTTCCAGTTTCGAAATATGTTGCACCAATTCTTCCTCTTATTTTGGACTGAAAATTGGACGACGAGGTGTCTTTGTTTTTTCCTTATACACGCCGTTTGAGCATTGTTCGAGGAACACTGAAAGTTTTGCTTGCTTTCAAGAAGCCCATTTCACCTTTTCGTACAGCTTGTATAGCTTTATCCATTGCCTCTGGAAATAAGCACTAAGGAGGTAAGGTGGCCCGCCAGGTCACTTCACCTTACCTATTGGTGGGACATTTAACTCGATTTAGCATGAGGTGAAAAAAAATATACTAAAAACGACAAATGATGTTATTTTAATCTACTTTACAGCGAAATTAATAACTTAATTAATCCACCAAATCGATAAAATCGTGCATTGTCTTTCTGTGAAACCGATGACATTACTTTTCAACTATGTTCAAAACACTCACCATAGATCATATACCACGAAACACAATTATTTCACCATAAAATCTGAAGATGACCCGGCCGGTGTTTTTACGAAGGCAATATGGCATCAACCAATGAATTATTTCAATATGTCTTTGACAGATAGCTCATATTGGTTCGTCCCGAAACAGAAGTTGACCACTTTACCTACCTGGGCAACTTTATCCATCCTTCTTCTACTTTCATCAAATGGTGTTTTTTTGTCGAAGTCACTGAACTACATCCGAACATAAGTTCGTATTATTTTAACTTTTCTGGAATGATACCCTCCATTATCCATTACAATCACAGAGTTAGGTGGAATGAAGTCTAATATTTGCTTAAACATTTTTTCAAACATTGCCGTTCATGTCTTGATGGTGGTAATCGCCAGAATGATTTGATTCAAACATCAATAAACTACCCTCAACAAAACCATCAACACTTAATTAATCATCAGACGCTTTCTTTTTCCAGAAGGCGAATTTAATCCGGTAGATCAGCCTTCTGAAAATGCTTGACGCGAACTTCTAATGTTTTGTTTTGCCATATCTTTCCAAAGGTATATCGTATATCCTTCGTTATACAAAGTTTCTTACAGATAATGAATTTTTCTATTCTCACGTCGAAAATTTATCTGCCTTGGATAATGTATGTATCCTCCATCAAATAAATTCATAATTTTTGATTAACCGCGATTTTCTGTTTCGTTTTTCCCAGCTAAAATTTAATTCCTTTGAAGTTTTTCACAATTTTATTGAAGACATTCTTCAGTCTTCTTTCAAGGCACCCAATATTTTGTCGAAGATGGGCATTTCTTTCTTGAAATACAATGAACTGTACATTTTTCTCTCGTTCTTGAATTTATATATCAATGATTTGAGTACCGCCCTCATTTGCGAACATATTTCTACAGAGTATCAATGTTATACGAAGGCTTTTGGTGTAGGAGAGCGTCATATACATTAAGTTTACTAATTTTTTTAATAGAAAAAGCATAGTTGCTTATTTGGTTTACCGGTGAGAAAACTGAAGTACTTTGACATTTTAATTCACATGTTGAGTATAATTTACTAATAACAACACTGATTAAGACGCAAGAAGTTTGTAATTAATTCATATTCTTCAGGTGATAGTGACTGATTGAAGCACTGTTAGATCGGATAATGGCGTCACACTTTTTTCAAGCGGAAATTTAAAATATTTCAGGTATGCCTGATTTAATCAGATAGGCTGTGTAGGTATGGGATACATTAAAGCGTGCTTTTCATACAAAATAATAAAAATTTTTAAGTAACATTCAAAATTAAAAATAATTTTAGGTGTTTATTAAAAAATAAATCAATTAATTCATCACTGTTCTGTTTTACCCAAGAAAATATATCTTAATAACAAAGCACAGTTTCTACAGAAAAACATACCCACACATTTATATAAGACCTGGCTGAAAATTCCCGGGCCTAAGAAAGTTTTTTTTTTGTTCATCAGCGTAATCTCCACCAAGAGCCATACAATCATTCCAACGCCGCTCCAAAATTTCAACACTACTTTTGTAGAACGATTTATCTTTTGCCTCAAGCCATTTTGCACATCATGAACAGTTTGCTAAAACATTTTGAACGTTTCATGCAAGATTATGTGAAACTGGAAGTTTTGATAAAAATGCAAGTGGTGGAAGATCAGAAACTGTAACAACGTCTGAACTAGAAGAAGCTATACTTGATTCCTTTACGGATGTTTTAAAATGCGCACACTAGTTTTATGAGTAATTTCAAGGGCAGCGCGTGCCTAGACAAGCGAGAGGGTGTTGATTAGGTACCTATTTAGTTCTAATATAAATATAGTATAAAATTATTACCTCTATACTATGGTTTTGTTGAGAATAGAATTTTCCACGCGATTCGAGTTTAGATTAGAACCTTCCTTATCGATATAAAAGGAGTGCGTCGGTGCGATATGAGTCTGTTGAGTACAGTAATCGAAGCCGTATGGTTGGAGAAGAATTCCAGTTGTACTACGAAGTAGTAAATATGAAGATATGCATAATTGTTGTGTATAGTTCCAACAATTTTGCCACAATGTCACAAAAAAGTAAAGTTGCTAGTGATTGCAGACTTTTTCAGTCTGAATGGGAAATTGCATATTTTTTATAAAAGAACCACTGTGTTTGATTTGCAATCAAACGGTTGTCTGTTTGTGAGGAGTTTAACTTGAAGATGTAGGTACTATGATACGAAAATCATAAATCAAAATTCGATTGTCACACTGAAAAAATAAAAATACACATTGCCATCTTTTAAATCCAAACTTGAAGGTCAACAATCGATGTTTACTAAAGCTAATACTGAGAGCGAAGATGCCTGACATCAATGATTTTGACAAAAACAAGAGAAGTCGGGTAAGTGGATCCTCGAGCACAAAATAATTACCCTTTGATATGGTTTTTAACAATTATATATTATATACTATATAATTAAATGAATGAAATGTTATAATAATTCACTAATTTTTTTTTATTTGAATGTGGCCCGCAAGAAAACACAGGCAATAACAGAGTCGTATTTTTAGTTGCCTACTCTAAAAAAATGAAAAACTACAAAACTCAGGGCCGTTCTTTTTTTCTCAATATTGTTGGCTGTAGTGCCCATTGAGACGCCACTGGACCTAATAATTTCAATCTAGTTTATGAGAACCTTATTTCTTCAAATAGAAAATATGAAAGACATAACAAAGTATGAAAATAAACAAAAGTTTAAAAATAAAAATCGAATCAGAAGCTGATATTAAAACCTGTCTTCACGTATTCTGTCAGACTGCAATAAGAATTTGGAAGTAACAGTTCTTTTACCCAGTTGCAAATGCATTTAAATTATACTCTTCATTTCTACAGGTAGGTAAATGTTGGAATAGGCAGTGTTCCATTTTTTGTTACTCTCTGTATTTTGAGATTTGTTGAATCAATTCATACAACATTGAATTTTTTTTAAATAAATACCTCATTTTTCCACTTTTTAACCAACTTAATCAGTTATGCCCATGGAACAGATAGGTATTCGTAAATGATTTTATTACTTCACTGCTCAAGGGAACAGACTATACCTATGAACGTTTTCTGGAACATTGGTCAATATTTCAAGGAATATCCGACGTAATAATTCGTGGCGTGAATTTGCAAGAATTGTATGCTTGCTAAATGTTTTCCGGCGTTCCGTCGTCGTAGACACTTCCAAATCATACGTAAAAAATATAAAATCTAACGAGATAAAAAAATATGTTCATTTTGTCTCACTTTTAGGTGGTTACTGGTAGAAACACTATGTATTTAGAAATTTTATTAGCTACTTCCTGTACTGCCCTTACTTTAGTGAGTTTCAAACTGTATATTAAAGTAACTACAGGGTTGTGCAAAAGTCAAGTCTGTTTGAAAGGAAAAACTGCCCTCATTACAGGAGCTAATACTGGTAAGTAATTTCTTTAATAATACTGGGTCACTATTTTACAAAACAAATCAAATTTATTCGCAGTACATGAAAGGTAGAACGAATAAAGTTAAAAGTGTGAACTTGGTGTTGATCCTACTGTATATAAATACGAAACCGGGACGTTTTGTAGATTGAAATATAGAATTAATACTTACTTTTCAGCTATAATTACTTATTCAAAAATTTGTTAACTATATTTTAATTTTCAAGGTATAGGTTATGAAACTGCTCTGGATTTTGCTAAAAGAGGCGCTCGAGTTATCTTAGCTTGTAGGGACGAGAAACGAGCTAGACAAGCATGTAACCAAATAAAGAAAGAAACCAACAATACTGATGTAGTTTATAAATTGGTAGATTTGGCTTCTTTCAAATCAGTCCGAAAATTTGCTGAAGACGTGAATAATACTGAAGAACGTTTAGATATACTGGTAAATAATGCTGGAGCAGGTCGTTTGGGCAATAAAAGAACAGAAGACGATTTGCCAATCATTCTGCAGATCAACTATTTCTCCCACTTTCTATTAACCAATCTGCTTTTAGGTATGTCAACATATGAGAAATTTTGAATAACAGGTTCTGTCCACTTATTGTTTTTTAAAGGATTTATTATAATTTAGTGGAAAATATATTATTATTTTTAGATCTGTTGAAGAAAAATCCTAGTAGAATTGTCAATGTGTCGGCAATAGGAGCTAAACTTGGAAACATTGATATAAAAACTCTCACAGTATACAAAGGAGATAGTGATCAGTATATAACTTCAAAGCTTTGCCAAATTTTGTTCACCATAGAATTGTCTTCACGACTGCAAAATACCAATGTAACTTCTTACTCATTACACCCAGGAGTTATCAAGACAGAGATATTCAGAAACTTAGAAGCGTGGAAGAGGAGACTTATTTTATTTCTAATAGAGGTATTTTATAAGGTGAATATATGATTTTTTATTCTTAATGTCGACTGTTTTAATGTACTCAATATCAACTTTCAGACGGCTCCTGAAGGAGCTCAAACCCAGATATACTGCGCCATAGAGAATGGATTGGAAAAATACAGTGGACAGCATTTCCACGATTGTAAACTAGTCAGTAGGTATAAAAGTGCTAGGGATCCAGAACTAGCAAAGGCAGTTTGGGAAGAAAGTGAAAGAATTGTAGGTTTGACACAATGAAACAAATAACTGCAATTTATTTTTTCAATCTTCATTGTTTCTAATGGAATATCTTGATTCTAGTCAGAGAGAACCAAGAATTAGTTAGATAGTTTAACAGTGTTCAAACATTTTTAAATAAACCATTTACAATAATTGGGGAACTTGTTTTTTCTTCCCTTCATCTACTAAAAATTACTCTAATGAGAAGTCAAACTATCATCACATGTTGTTATGAACAACCTGTGTTCTACAAAATTATTTGAATAAAAAATAACGATCATCAAAATATTTATTCAGCAAATATTGTTTGAAAATGCTTTTGTAATTAGTATCACAGTGAATAAATTGATATGTTATAGAAAATTATTTAATTGAAATTTCTATGTATATGAAATTTCTTGGTATAACTAGTATATAAAACCAAATTTAGATTATTTTTTACAAACATTTTTCATCATTCAATTTTTAATGACTTACATAAATAAACCTGTCAATACGAGACAAAATGGGTATGAAAGCAGATAAAACCATTTTTCGTAATAAGCTTTTTAGACAATTTTTGAGTGTTTGCAACATAGGTACTTGAAAAATGGGTTAATATGTGTTAATTCAAGTTACAGATGGTTTTGGTTCAAACATCTTCATCAGCTGATTAACGGAAAAACAGATTTAAACAGTTTAAACTTGCATATGAATCCATTACAACTAATTTTCTCTCTTAGAGTTTCGTTTCTTCTTCATCAGTCCATATTTTAATTTATGATCATCCTCTTCAGTTTGATAGTCCCATATTTGCAAATGATTTGGCAAATACAGTAATCCTGCTAATGTTACAACTGAAATATGAAAACAATGCATTCAACATATTTTTAATGATTTCAGCTTACCATTGAGAATGCAAGGAAATACTACATAAAAATTTAGAGTAGCTGCCCGAAAGTAAATGGTTTCGGTGCAGTATAGTATTATTGTTATAATTAAGGAGCATATTCCCATACTGACTACCCTAAAAATCTCAGAAATATTTTTTTCTAGGACAGATAATCACATTTTAAATATAACTTACGGTTTGTAGTGTATGAACAAGGTACAGTGTATTAAAACTAGTGCCTTCAAGATAGAATACAACCCTAGTATTCTAGATATAGTGAACTCATCTGGAAGAAAATGTTATGAGAGAGAATTTGAGTATTTTCAAGCTGATACCATCTACATAGTTTTCAACATTTGATATTGACTTGCTAAGAAATGATTTTTTTTCTATGTAACTTTTCACTGCCGTTCCAAGATCCATGAAAGCTACAAATGCAATCCAACCTCTGAAAGCATATATCATCTTTCTGTCCATCTTGTATTTTTAATATCCTTCCAGTTGGAGGAGACTGTCTTATATTCAAAATGCATATATGATAATGTATTTCAATCCAAATGTAGAACTCCCAATTAAAATTTTCTAATATACTTCAATTTTCAGTTATCAAATATAAAGTAGATATTTTGTACTTTTACAAATTACACTGATTTGAAGAAAAACTATCTACTTATTTTCTCTTCACATTCTAACCTATTGTGCTGTGTCGCTGTAGTACAAGCATACTTTTTACAATCAATGTCTTCAGTTTTGGTCTTTCATTGAAGTTTATTGAATATAAGTAATAATAGGTTTGTTCTGGTTCTCAGTTAGTACTATTTCGAATCATCCAAAATCAGTGAGTCAGTTGTAGACTGAATAGATTAACACGACAAAATGTTCAGTATTCAGTTGGGTGACTGTTTTCTGACTGGAACAGTCCGGGCAGAGAACGAGAATAAGCCTAATATAACACAGCGGCCAGCACCCAGCTATCATTTTAGTTTTTGGAAATGTCTAAACCTGCGTAACCGGTTACTGGCTGGTACAGTGGCACCATACCTTTGTCACTGTCACCATACTCATTACTGTTTTTCCCGCTTCTTAGCAACTTTGTGCTTCAATTACTTCAATTACTGATGGCATGTTGTTTTTTAAGCTGGAATAAGCACTATGACAGTAAGTAAAAATCACTGAAATGATGTATTTTATAAAAAAAACCTATTAATGGATTGCAAAACACGCATGTATTGTATTAATATGTGCGAGATTAATAATATTTTGATGAAATAAAACTACACAATACGGCAAGCCGGCGTGATAACTTAAATGATAACTTAAACGCCAATCATAACAAATTACGTAACTTTGGAGTAAACAAACAAATATGACATATTGTATAATAAAAAGTAATATTCGACGCTAGTTTTTTCTGATTTTCTTTACGGCTTGATATTGTTCACAGTGACTGTTTCATTTTGTTGTGTAGTTAATTCAAAAGTAAAATAAGGTGGACCGTGGAACCAGGATTTACAATGACAAACAGCGGAAATATTCCTAAGATCGAATTGTTGATGCTGGGAGAGTTTCTGGCGTATAACGAAGACTTTTCTTCAGTAGATATTACTTTGAAATATTAATTCATTTATTTCAGGTCTTTCGAGTCATTTTATGATGATAATACAAAACGTATATAACGCGTAGTTTAAAACGCGAAGAAAATTTGTGCACACTAAAAGGTAACATATAACATGGGTGAAAGATACGAGAGATGAAACCTAACCTCAGAAGTTTGTTTATTATTGAATTTAATCCTTGATCAAGAAAATACTGATGATGCACTGTTTGGAACCTTTGGTGTAGTAATAAATATTACGACTGGAGTTTTTTCCCAACACCAAATCGTTATTTTTAACACATCGACACGTGTTTCGATCACCAAGTGATCATCTTCAAAGAGGAAGATTGAACCAGTTTAATCGTGTCGTGGTGTTGAAAATAACGATTTGGTGTTGGGAAAAAACTCCAGTAATATTCAAGAAAGTACTAATTTATGATCTACAAATTTTGGTTAATGCTTACGTCAAAGTGATCTTCACAAAAATTACGGTACTGGGCGTTGAATCTCATCTTGCAGATTTAAGCCACTTATTTCGTGTTGTTTTTTTGTACGGGACAAACATCTTGTTCGTATTCTTTATTGATGTATCAGTATACTGAGGGACTACACACCACCGATACTGGTTTCAATTCATATTTAATAATAGTTATCATGAAATTTATGTATGAGCTTCTGGTGTTTCCATAGGTCTACTCAAACGTGACGACACAACGCCAGGACACTTTGAAGATACCCTTTTATGCTTTGCGAAAATATGACATACTTTGTAATTGTAATACATTTCCCAACATTGTAGAACAGTGTTTCAAAATCTAATATTATGCCTATTGTTGCTTATTCAAATAAAGGAATAACTGTCGCCGATTACTCTCTGTAAAAGTTAATCATATGAATTAGAATCTTCCTATTCCTATAAAAAAAGTGAAGCACATCAAAGATTGCGTGAAGCACATCAAAGATTGCAGGGATGCCAAAAATAATTTAAAAAAACTCACATTTTCTGTAATAAAATACCTACTTTCTCAGACGAATCTGTGTTAATGGACGGTCCAAAATATTTAACATCAAGTTACAAAATAGATGAACTTTTGTTTGAACAGAAAGCACTCATTATTTTTTTAGACACTGACCAGTGAACATAACATGTATTTATGAATCCTGTTTTTTGAACGCGTATTGTACAAAAAAAGAATAAGATTCGTGAAGAAAACTTGTCATGTTCAGTGATCAGTTGAAAGTCACTATTGTTTCAACTTTTAACTATAGTGAAATGTAAAATTGAAGTCAGGGATTGTTGATCCGAACACAACGTTTCGCAGGTTTTGCATCTCGGGGAATAGGTGCCAGGGAACTTGTTCGCGAAAGCATTAGTATAAATTATGAAATGTTCTTTAGCATTACAATTATTACAATGGAGGAAAAAAATGAAAATAAAATAAGTGAAAAAAAAATTAAAAAAGATGATAATGTAGATGATATACTAAAAACTAAAAAATAATTAGGAAGGTCCTAGGTAGTAGTCATCACACTACTGCTCTAAGCAATCTACGGTGTTGATCAGTTAAAAAAAATAAAATCATTGGGCGTAGCCTAGCCTAAATTATTATGTAAGTACTACGCCCAACAATTTTATTATTTTTTATTTGATAAATACCGTAGATTGCTAAAGAGAGTCGTGTGATGACTGCTACCTAGGACCTTTCGAATTATTTTTTAGTTTTAAGTACATTATCTACATTCTACATCTTTACCTATTATCTTTTTTTTTCAATACAACCTTTGAACATACTATTTTTAGTGATTTCATTTTCAAAGTTTTGGTTTTTAATTTTTATCCACCCCAATGCCACACAGTTCTCGGCACGTTTTTACCTTTTACCTTAACTTGGGAGGTGTATCTCTAACGACGTATTATTTTTAGCCATCCTAACGCCACCCAGTCGTCAACACGATACAAAATCTTGACTTGGGTACGAGGTCCATGCTAGTATCCCGATTATGAGTTGACAAAGTTCATTGTATATTGTATACATTATAATGGATTTGCATCTTTTTCATAGTCTAATAATGTAGTAGTACTAGTCAAGCCCTGTCATGTGATACCCATATTGAGGTAGTTATGAAAAAATATGTAATCCGCCATTTTGTAGCTGCATTTTTTAAAAAGTGTACTACTATTGTACTAGTCAAGCCCTGTCATTTGATACCCATATTGAGGTAGTTCTGAAACAATATGTAATCTGCCATTTTGTAGCTCCGGTCATCTTGGATTTACAATGATACATCAAAACTAAATATGTCAACAGGAAGGTAGTCAAACTTCAATTACTAAATTTGACTCAAACAAATAAACAGGGTAACTGAATGAAACTGTTTAATTAAAAAGAACACTTCGTCAAAAATATCTTTAATTTGACTCCACATTTGAAATCCGCGTATTTTCCTCCATGGTCGGCAACATTGCATCATAAAAGTTAAAGTGAGGTTATGCTATTTGTCACCATGGAACGACTGATCGAACTGATGTTCGATGTGGGAATGAAAATGTAGGGTATAAAAGGGGGTTAAGAGGTGAAATTAATTTACATAGAAAATTAGAAGTGTTATGTGAAGGTATTTCCTCTTCAATTTCGAGTATTAGTCAAGTATTCCTCAGTAGTATTGTGAAATGGATAAAGTATACATTATTTCAGCTTGTAGAACTCCTATAGGTAAGGTTTCTATAATTTTTCAAATGAAAATTTTTAAATGTATTGTTCAACGTCTAGGTAGTTTTCAAGGACAATTTGAAAAATTTTCTGCTTCGGAATTGGGAGCAATCGCTATTTCTGAATCTATCAGAAGGGCCAAGCTTAATCCAGAAGATGTAGAGCATATTATAATGGGTCAAGTGAGTCAGATTCTAGACATTTTTCAATAAAAACTAGTGAATCCAGAAAGGCATTCATCTTATTTTCAAACTAGTTGATGATATTTTAAAGAAATATGTAGTAATCTAAGTTGCATTTGAGTTACCATTACCAATTAGAGAAAAATCAATTTTTTTTGAGGCAATTTGTTTTTAATTATAGCAAATAGTTTGATAATTCACCAATTACCTCTACTGCTATTAACTTTGGCCATAATTATGATCATTCATCATTCTTTATATTTTTCATATTTTTTGAAAAAAAATCGATTAAATTCAATTTGGTTCTGAAATACATTCATAATTGAAATTTTACTAAAAATGAGTTTGAAATGTGTTTGAATATTTCTGTTTTACATTTCAAATGTATTTATCTAAATTGAAAGGGAAATATTTTTCAGGAGAGAATAATTTTTGGGAAGAAAGCTTTTTGGCTATCTACTTCTCCATCTCTATACAAAAAATGTAGGAAACTTCAAAAATGATGTGGATTAATTTTTAGGTGCTGACCGCAGGCCAAGGTCAAAACCCAGCTAGACAGGCAGCCATTGGGGCCAAAATTCCAAACACATCACCGTCATATACGGTGAACATGTTATGTGGATCTGGCCTGAAGTAAGATATTCAAAGATGTTGATTTTTTCATGAAAAATATATTCATTTTAGATCTGTGGCCCTTGGATTTCAAGCCATCAGGAATGGAGACTATGGCATTGTGATAGCAGGTGGCCAGGAAAGTATGACAAGAGCCCAACATTCAGCCTATCTCAGAGGATGTAAACTAGGACAGCTCAATTTATCTGATACTCTGTTGAGTGATGGTTTAACAGATGCTTTTAACAAAGATGTTCATATGGGTAATACAGGTAAAGATAATTGTTATGTTTGATATAGACAATGGGAAAGAAAGTTTTTGGCTTTCTACTACTCCATCTTGATACAAAAAAAGAAGAATGAGGGAATCTTCCA